>LPNX010761549.1:0-25129 GCA_001517045.1 Pseudotsuga menziesii
CATCTGTTTTACCCGAAATAAACTAAGAAATTACAGTTATGATAATGTACTTTAACCTAGCTAAATAAAATAATGGAGTATACAGTAACTTGGAAAGAAAATTTAATCCTCTTGTTAGGAATATAGTCAGTTATAAAAAGGTTTAAACTTATGACTTCAAAACTAAATACAGAGATATGCACATGTTCTTCTATCAGTAGTGTTTTCATTTCCACTCTGTAAAAACTGCACTCCCTTCAAAATAAAAAGACATTCATAACTTAACTGCATGAATACTTGTGCTAGCTTTCATTTCATTTTACTGCTAGTATATTCTTTTTTATAAATACAGTTACTTACAGGACTAAAATATTCAAAACTGTAAGAATATAACTAAGAGTTAAACAAAAAGACATTGGTGTAGACTGCAATTAAAATAGGGCTCAGTTCATAAGTTTACTACTTCTCCACGCTGATACACTATGCTAGAGTACTATATGATGATATCAGATGTGGAAAAACGCAGTGATACTAACATGTTCTACTACTAACATTTCAAGATACTAAACAATTATTCAACATATCAATAACTATAACTTTTATCCATTTATTCCCAGAAAAACATAAAGAAATGAATGAAAAACCTGTTTAATGCGGTGGACAACAACAGCAATGGGAGGCCATTCCTCCCTACCAATTCCTGGAGAGCGCTCAGACAGCGACTTCTCAGGACCCCCGAGCTTGCTCTGTCTCCCTGTCTTGGAACTAGGTGCAGCAAAACAAATACAGTCTTCAACTCAGTATCCTTTAGAACTATCAGTCAGTTCCCTCATCTCAAAATAGCTGTAATCAGCCTCAAGTTACTGCAAACATTCACTCAAAACACTTCCTTACTGTCTTTCCCCTTTTCCTCAAATGAAATTCCTGAATAACATTCAGCTGAATGAATTCTTCCTGGAATAATAACTGAGCAGCCTGAGCTCTCTTCATTGAGTACTTTTAAAGATTTCCTAGGTCCTAATTGGGTTAACTGTCATTTAATGAGCCACCTGCTCACATTCCACTTTCTTGGGGAATCATGACCCCAAATATAGGGAAGTTGCCACCTGCAACTCAGGAAGTGCTTGAGGATGCTGCCACTTGTCTTTTGCCTTTCCACCTAGTTCCAACCACCAGTTTAGACCAGTAACCTCTTTTAATAGCTCTCCCATGCTGTTGTCTCCATAATTTATTTATTATTAATAAAATATTCTCAATTACACTCCATAACTGTTGACTCTGCTGAGTCATCAATCCCTACTTAGGATTAAGTTTAACATAATGTCTCAGAAAATAAAATAAAACAATTTACATAAATTTACAAAATTGGGGTATGTGACAGTGAGGATTCCCTATCCTATAATGCTTCTCCCAAAGAATGTAATATGCATCAAAATAATAATCAGCCATTTATTCTTTCATCCAAGAAGTGAATGAATAACCTCCACCAAAATATGAACCAAATAAGGAGCAAATAAAACACGAAGACTTCAAGTGTCTCAAAGAAGTCTCATCAATACACCCATGAATATGTATATAATCATGAAATAACATAGGATGTTGCTTCCAATAATAATGTTCCTCAATCATATCCCTCTTCACCGAAGTGTTGGATGAAGTTCCTCCAACATCAAATGAACCAAGTGTTGAGCAAGAAAAACCATGAGTCTTCAAGTGACTCAAATGAACATCATTGGTGCACCCATGTAGATGTGTATAATCATAATGTAAACAAGGATTCTGCTGAAAATTTAAATAATATGGTTCTCTAATAATTCCATCATCAAAAGTAGAAATAGAATGTCCATGCTCTTCATGTGGCACCATCAAAAATAAACCTTTCACCCATACTTCATTATGATGACTGTTGCAAAATTTAGAAGTGGAGGATGTAGGAGAAAGAACCAACTCACCCAAGTGATCAGAAAGTACAAAATTGTTATCATGTGAAGGATCCATAGGGGTAGTATTATGCACCTCCCCTAAAAATACAAAACTTTCCTCATAGGTTGGTTCCAAGGTGTTGGAATTATGCACTTCTTCAAAAATTGTGTAACCATTTTCAAGAGGCAACTCAAGTTCCTCTTCCACCATTACTAGTGATTGTCTCTCATCAATATTATCTTCAAATACATAAATAACCTGCAATTTCCCATGGCTCTCATGATCCCTTATGTCATGAGAATCCTCCAAACAATCTACCATTTGACCATCTGAAACATAGGAGGAAAAACAAGTGTCTTGCAACTTTTCAAGAAGTTGCTCATTTTGAATTGTGATCTTATCAATAACTTCATTATTCTTCAAGTAGGATTCATATAACCATTCAATAAGCTCAATGAAATTTTTTCTATAAAAAATCAAAGACATTAAATTACCTTTGATGTTGCACATTTCTCTTTGGATCTTCTCCATGTCTTCAAAGAAGGATGGATCCTCCAAGGAAGTAGCTCTCCAATGAGAATTTGATACCAATGCTTGAGTGTCATGGAGTATGCTAAGGGAATCTTGGATATTCTTTTCATTCATATTTAATGACACTTCAAGAAAATGAGTCTCTTGCAAATGAAACTCCTCATCTCCTTCCTTCTTGCTTGGACAAACTTCATGAAGCTCAAGTGGTGACGGGGAAGTTGATCTTGTTTCTTCTTCAACTGCTACACGGTCTTCATTTTCATGTTTAATGGAATTTTGTCTTGCAGCAACATTTTGAAATATGATCTCTATGTCACCAACATATATTTGTGAGAACCCATCAGTAGGTACTCCTTCATAGTTCAAGCATCCATCAGTAGATGCTCTTTGTTTCATTTCCAAGGTAGCATGTGTCTCAAAATTATCTTCAATATTTTCAATAAAAACTTCTTCATAATCATGTGATGTCTTTTCATATTTTTCAGAGTCACTTGGGAGTGAATTTAGATCATCTTCATGTACTAATTCTTCTACTCCACCTATTTCAAAACTAGATGGTTCATGGGTCTCCTCCTTTTGCTCCTTCAAGCAAACTGATGCATTTTTCCCCTTGGTTTTCTTAAAATCAATATATTTTTCCCAACTTTGGATAGCCAAAAATTAAAATCCTTTCATAATATTCTTGGTCATTTATTCAAATATAGGTTCCATGATTTTTATTATCTCCTCACCATCATATGAGGTTCTCTTTTCATGCCTAGTCATAGTTTCCAAAAAATTCTCTTCTTCTCCTACTTTTTTTTCCTCTTCAACAAAAGCACTTTTGGGTTTCAATATGTAATGGTGGTCCCTGAATTATTGTCCTAATAAATATCATACCATATCAGGTGCCAATATCATGCTATGATACCATTGTAATGTCCCTTTTTTGGAATTTTATTAAATGACCAATTTTTCACTTTTTCTCCAATTTTGACCTTAACTAGTTTTGATGTCTAGACCTCCAAATTGACCCAAATGCTTCAAAATTTTTTTTGAAGGTAAATGAATGATAATATAAATTAAATATAATTCTCATGTATTTTTTTTTACCTCCCAATTACTTCTTCAAACTTTTTTAATGTTCTGTTCAAAGTAGGAGTCTTTACTAGCAAATTGGGGCTCCAATTCCCCCTAAGTAATTGCCGAAAATGGCTTCAAAAATGATCCCAAAGTCATTTGAATTTATGAAAAGAGGCTGGGTATGTGTAAGGTAAATTTTAAAAGTCTCATATGCATCATGGTTCAGTTTATACAGGCTGTTATGACTCTTTCCAAAAAACTCCCAAGTCACAATTTCGACCCTTGGGGAAAATGCACCAAATCTTCTCCCAATGCAATAAAAATGAGTAAAATGGCTTCCAATGATTAATTAATGAAAATTATACTTGCATATACAATAATTTAAGTCCATAAATCATATATTTATCACATATACATTCCTCCATTTGAAATAATAAGCATTACCATGGAATATATCAAAATGGAGTGGAAATGGTAATTGTTTGCACATTAAAAGTCAGTTTGACATACAACTCTTGGGAATTTATACTTGAATATTTTTGAGAATGAATAATAGAGAATATATAAATAATTAAAATAATAAATGGACAATTAAATGCTCTCCCAATTCAAAATCATCAGCATTACAATGGTTCACAACAAGATAGTGGGGAAATGACACTATTTCTTCATTGTTCAACATTTTTACATGAATTATTTTGGGTGTTTAAACATGATAGTATTATGAACATGAAATAAGATTCCCAAAAGAGATCAATAGCTCACCCAAATCGCAATCCCTCCATTGGCATGAATATGGTGTGAAAACTGGATATAATTGAGAGAGAGTGCTTCAATAGAAGAATCCACATGATTTCATAATAATAATCCATTAAATATCCATGAAATACCTGATTTTCCTTTCCAAACACCAACTAGGATGCGAATCTTTCACCCTCGAAATTGGCTTAAGCAAGAAAACTAGTCATCCACTAGCTCTCACAATTCACAAATGTCAATTTCACAAATGAGAAAAAGATTATTCTCATGGATGATCCCTGTATTTTATAAAAATTATTAGTCTTTAAAGGTTCCAAATATATCCATAATCCAAATCCAAGTCGAATTGGTGTGGCTTCTCATGCTATGCCATGTGGCCTCTCTCTTCACCTTCCCTCTTCTCCCAAATTTGAGTAGGAGCCTCTTGGCCTTCTCCAACTCCCAAATTAGACCTATAATATGCTCTATTCAGTACTGAAATGTCATTATGTTATTATGTAAGCCTTCATATCTGACTTGTGTCATAACTATCATATAATCTCCATCATTGGTGTCATAGATGTCATAAATGTAAGGGGAATCTAGCCAAGTGTCCATGAAAATCCCATTTGGCTCTTCCTATCCCATGTAAGTTACAATTCATCCAAAATTCAACCTATGAAGTATATGGACAAGTATATTGACCTCATAATTGATCCAAAAAAATTAGGGTTCCCATATATTCGAATTTGCAAGAGAAAGATACCATTTAGCATAGGAATTCTAGCTAGTGTGGGTCCCATAGTCTCCATGTGTCTTCATGCTCCATTGCCACTTCCATTTTCTCTTGTATTTATTTAATAATATCAATTATCAAATATTTATCCCCTTCTAATGTATAAAAATCATTTATTATCCCCCTTATTCTAAATCTCAAAGCTTCCACCCCCAACCTAGGAAACTAGTGATTTTCCTCGTTGGTAATTATTTGACTTTTAGCATCCCTTTGACAACTCTCATGAATATGGAAAATGGGATTTGGCTATTGTGACCCAAATTAAAATTTGGGACATTACAATAACCATGGATTCCATCAACCATTGCCTTCGAAATCCCAGTTTCCATTCAGAATTTGGTCGTGCACCCGTGTATCATGGACAAGGGGGCATCCACATGCGTTATGTATGCCTTAGTCTGGAAGAAGCTTGGATCCCCAATTATGCAACTATGCTCTACTACTCTACATGCTTATAATGGCCACCCCACTAAAGCCTAAGGAATCCTCCCTCATGTCCCCATCACATTAGTCGAAAAAACAGCACTGATTGACATAGAGGTTGTCATTGCTCAGTTGGACTATAATATTCTCCTCATGAGAAGTTATATGTACGCCATGAGAGCCATAGAATCAACTGTTTTTCATCTCATGATGTTCCCTCATGAAGAGAAAATAATGACGGCTAACCAATTGACTTATCACAATCCGCAAGGGCTAACTACACCAACCAATGTTATCCCTACGATCAACACCATTGATCTACAAGGGATAACCGCACCCACCAATGTTACCCATGCAATCAACACCATGGTTGACAAAATACCATCCTCCCTATTGTTTAATGTGTGGCCCTAGGTTGCTTGCCGATACTGTAATGATGACTGCTTTCCCCTCAGTGTCACCACCACCGACACCAAATGAGACTATGAATTTGTGCATGCTCTCATCTAGCACTGCTACACCCAAACAACAACCGCAACCGTAACCCCAACTGCAACCACAACACCGTCTGTATCCACAACATCAACAACAGCCATAGCATCATCTACAGCCGCAAAATTACGTACAGTTGCAACCAAAACCCCATCCCCACATGCAACCATCAGGGAGTTATTTGGGCTCCTCCCTAGTCGACACAATTCCCTTCTTATTCCCCCCCCCCTAGCGTCATGAGCAATCCAGTAATGGCTACCTCAAACTTTCCCAATTTCACATTGGGGATCTCCATGTGGTACCTCGATCCATCGGCCCAACACCTAATGCCCCAGGTAGTCTTAACCCCTGTGCAACCCATCGCGGTCAAATCTAATCCTCCACTCAACTCGAAAAAACCAACCACCGCACCCGCACCGCCCCACCCAAAAAGGGCCAGGGGAAAAAACATGAAAGCTACCACTAAACCTCGACAAATCCTTCCTTATGTCATCTGTGAAGAACAGGGCCATCCAACTCAAAAATTCCCTGAGATTCCCATAATCTGCGTACACTTGGATGCCATGGATACAACAAAAAACCTCCCCATGGTTGAACTCCCAAGTGGGCCAATAGTGAGAAACAAGTCGTTGAGAACAAACCATGCTTGCACCCTTTATAGATTGTATGGACACTATTCTCACCAATTCCAAGAATTTTTTGAGTTTTGAATGGCTCTAGCCAACCTTTGACAACATTCCCTTGAATCTGAGATCACTCTAATCGAAGAAGTTCATCCCCCACCTCCTTCTTCAGACACCATGTCCATTTTACATGATGTCGAGTTCTATAGACCCTCTTGACTCTGCCATCACCAACGATCCATCAGACCTGTCTCTTTGTTTCTTTCACAATGATGAGGAGATACTTGAAGCCTTAACCACCCTGGAATACCCATGAGACAACATGCACCATCGCTTGTTCTTCCTCCCCAAAGAACTTGTGTTGCAGTCTGGCTAGTTTTCTGTGGAAACCAAATATTTCATTCATGGGAAAGTTGACTGGTTCAAAAATTCCATTACGGCACCAGATGCCTTCGAAGAAGGGAACATGGCCAACATCTCGCTAACCATAAAAATCAACATCTCAACCAATCCTAAGGTTGTTGAAGAAATCATGGTGGGGGCATCTTGCTCCTCGAAAGAAGTGGTTTCCTATAAATCCCTCTTCCAAGAATTCTGTGACATCTTTGCCTAGTCCTACACTGAAATGCCTGAGTTGGATCCATCCATTGTAGAACACCACATCGACACATGGTCCGATGTGGCCCCTGTGTGCCAAAAGCAATGACCCATCCATCCCTCCAAAGATGTCACGGTCAAAGACGAAATCAAGAAGCAGTGCACAGCCGACTTCATTTACCCCATTGCATACACCACTTGGGTTTCAAATCCTGTTCCTGTGAATAAAAAATAGGGTACAATCCATGTTTGCATAGACTTCCACGATCTAAATGGGCTGTTTCCCAAATATAAATTTCCAACACCCTTCATCGACCAGATTATCAATCCATGAGCCAGACATAAGGTCTTCTCGTTCATGGACGGATTTTCTGGATATAACCAAATCTAGATCCAGAAAGAAGATCGTTACAAGACTGCATTCACAACCCCATGGGGCACATTTTCTTATCGAGTAATTCCCTTTGGTATGAAGAATGCTAGAGCCACCTTCCAGTGTGCCAGGACACACTGTTTCTATAACCTCATCCACATCATGTTGGTCTATCTTGACAACCTTGTTGCACAGTCACAGAAGCAAGCACAACACATAAACAACTTGCGGAAAACCTTCCTACGATGTCACAAGCACAAAATCCACTTGAAACCTTTCAAGTGTGTTTTTTGTGTCCCAACGGGCCATCTCCTAGGGTTCATTGTGTCACACAAAGGAATGACCACTGATCCCCTGAAAGTCCAAACCACTTTCCCTCTAACGTTACCACTTTAAGTGATGACAGCTCAACTTGTAATATAGTCTTGTCCCTTTTTGTTTTACACATTTTGAAAATGGGTCTTATGTATTGTTTCCTTCATTGCTCTAAATGGATCCTACCTCGGATTGGTACATTGGATTTGTTGACGGAGTAAGCAGATGGTATCCAAACCTTGCTTCAGCTACATGGTTCATCTACTCCCCATCGCACGAGTTGATCCATATCGATGGAATATGCATGGGAAGTGTGAACAACAACTAGGATGAATATGATGGTGTCAATGGCCTCTTGGCCACTGCTCTCCAGTTGGGAATTTTCCATATTGATGTCTTCTTAGACTCACAGCTGCTTGTCTTGCTGTTAAACAACTACTACCAGGTACGTGATCCCTGCCTATTTAGAAAATCCCTGCGCACTAAATAGATGGTTAGAAAATTTGAATCTATCACATTCACACATGTTCCTAGAAATCACTTTCCCTTTTACCCATGAAAGGTGCGACCTGGCTCATAGAGACCGTAACAACCTCATAGAGGATCCCTGGGTGAGCAAATGCTAGATGTAAACCACTGAAAAGGATAGATTTTGCAAGAACTCCTACATACAAGCTACGGATCTCAAACCGTCGGTCGAAATGAAATAAATCAGCAAAAGAAATTTAGGGCCCACCTCTCCAACTCTACAGTGAACAGTGACAATGACACCTCAGAAAGTGGTCCCCACTCATTTATAGGCCCCATTTGACCTATTTTCTCCCTTTTGACATAACAAGGCCATACAGAGTCCGTTTGAGACGTCATTTGCACCACTGGTTTTAGAATTCCATCCTCTATCTTCTAACAAGACCATCGTCTCATGTTTAACAAGTAATTTTTGGCACCACTTCCCGAAAGTTACAAGCCACATCATTGTGATACAAGTGTCTTTGGACCACTACTTGCATCACACTTGCCTACAACAACTCATGCGGGACTCCAGACTATCTCCCCGGAAGGCACATCATTTTATTTCAACATATAACTGTCTAATCCGCCCACCACACCTTACGCAGGTATCTGGACCATCACCCAGAGGGTGGATCATTTATTTTTCATGAATTTGGCATATAATTGCCTCCAGACTTGCACTTAAAACACATGTATTCAATTCCATCCACCAAAAATCACACACGACTCTCTTGACCTCTGTTCGAGAGCCTCCTTAGTTTGCATGCCTCTGCCGCACCGTTTCCCGTGCCTCTACCGCGATCTATCCCGTGCATGTATTGGAATGTTCAAGAGACACCTGCTCCATCCATACTACACAGATGACCTTTGGACCACTATCCATTGTCCCGACACGGGGGCACCATCAGTGCCCCCTCAATTGGTTGACCATACCAGAGTTTTGTTTAATCTATTTTATGATTCCTGAAAGAATGAAAATATTTTTGAGCACAACTGCTTCCTTTCCCGCTCATTAAAGTATAGGAAAGGGTGTCTACATAGTCTCGTTTATCTCCTTTTGTGGACTATGTAGACCATCAAATGAAAAGGATCACCTTGGCACATTCAATCCAAGACCATTCCCCTCTGCATCCTTTTATGCTTTCTCGGGTAGAGGGGTCGAACTCTATGAAAAATATCACCATGGGTTGTCGTTAAGCTCTTTTCCAACCTTCTCATCAAGAAAAGATCATCGAGCAAACTTGGTTTTGTTCATGCTTGTAAAAGTATTTGAATGACCGTTCAGTCAGTATAGGTTTAACCTTATCTGACTTGATTAGAATACCAATGGTAAAGAAGTCTCTCATCCCCTAAAGGATGGGAGAGCTCTCCTCTATATACTTTTATCCTTTTTCAGGAAGAGGAGACTACCAATGAAAAATAGCCCCCATTGGAGTCTTCTTCATGCTTTCAAACTCTCTAAAATTGAAAGCACCATCGAGCATTTTATTTTCTTGGGCTCGCCAAAAATCCACTAGATCATACCACAATGGTGTCTCTAGACACCACCCCACAGATAACAGTTTGGCAGCATTCCCACTTTGTGTCACCTTTGTTCAGAGTACTCTGCAATGTGTCTTCCTTGGATCCCATCAATACCAAAATTCTACCTCCTCCAATTATTTCCCATATGCAGTTACATCCCCGATATTATACCTATGATCCCTTTCCCATGAGTCAGTTTCATTTTCTGCCTAGTCCTCCCTGTCGTCATACCCTAAACAAAGGAAGTTTGAGTCCACTACACCCCCTCTTCCCCTGTTCAACTCCTCTCCATTGATGATTTTAAAGAACCATATTTATTTAAAAGTGTATAAATGTTGGTGAATATTACTAATTCTTAAAACACCAACTATAAAATGATTGGTGATATTTTTCAAAAACTATTTCAATTTCCAAGGATTTTATATCATTTATATAACAATTTGGCGATTTTTAGGGTGAAACAATTTTACGCCATCAAAATTGGGCGAAACAGGGCTTCAAAAAATGCAAAATGGTGAATCTTTTTCGGGAGAAAAACATGGAAAAATAGCCCACTGGGATAAAATTCGCCTCTAAAATTATCCCTGCTCCTCTCCCTCCCCCCCCCCCCCCCCCCAATTCAGTGGGTCAGTCCTCAGATTGTCTCACATCTTTCAGTTATCTCTCTCATGCTTCTAGTCAAGGAAATACCATTGCCTTCACCAGGTGCAGGTCTCCCTCTGTCGATGAAAACACATGTATTCCAGAGGATAGAACCAGAGGTCCATGTATCCTGGTTTCATTAACCTCATTGATGAGTTACTTAGACCACTTGAGAGGAGTCCTTAGTGCCTCTTAGGATGCTTGTCTCTCACGTGCTCAACTCCAGCTACATCATCGCACCATTGATATTCATACAAGGCAATGGTCCGTGCAGTATTTGGTCGAACACCCCAGATGTTACCTGAATCTAGCATATTCATGAGTCTATTTGAGGGACCCCAATAGTTTTGTGTCCCTTGTGATTTCTAGGTTGCGTTGGAGACAGTGTTCAAAATCCCCATCAGTGCTTCCATATAGATTTATGATTGATGCAACATATTTGTACCATAGAGACTCTGAATCTCTGTTAGTAAGTACCTACAGCTATGTATCGTTCCATATCTAGTATGTCATCAGTCATGAAGATATAGCATTCCATGAGAATGCCATGGGTCCAGTGTAGCAATTCTTTAGATCGGTATGGTATTCAACCTCTCATTGAGGCAACCACTATTGTAACAACAATTGTACATGATCGACTCTTGTATTATAGAGCTTAGATCACATTATTCTTTTGACATTGTTATGAGCATGGGGATTCCCACCTAGTCCATATACATGTCACACATTATTTGTATCTCACCCATTGATGGGAACCATATTAATACAAAAACCAAAATCCACCATGCCCCAACCCAGGAAGCACCACCTCTCCCCAGAAAATCCTATGATGTTCATCGACCATACAATGACCTCCTACCCTCACACATTAGGGGGCAATCTATTAACCAAAAAACTCCCTCAATAAGCTCTACATGACCTACATCACCTAAATACATCTACATACGACCCTCATTTGACCCCCACACCCTTAAAAATGCTCAAAAATATGAAAAAGGGCTTAAAAAACCCCAGAAAGAGCCAAAATAGCTCTCATAGGGGCTCAAACCTCCAAAAATGGGCTAAAACCCCTCAAAGAAGCTTAAAACCCCCATAGGAGCTAAGAATTGGGCGAAAGGGTCTAAAGCCCCAACTAGGGGCTTAAAACCCTAAAAATATCAAGAAAAAGTATAAATAGAGGGGTGGGGGTCACTCTCAAATCACTCCTTCTCTCCCTATCGTTATGCTGCCCGTGTGAGTGCCTTAAGACTATTTGCCTTTCAATCCATTCACCCTCCCTCTCTTTCATTTCTCCATTGAACCAAAGCTCCCATTCCATTGAGAGGTGCTCCCAAAGCTAGGGCATGGTGGTCCATTTCCACCCAGAGAAGATATATTTGTGTTTTGTTTCTTTTATGTTGTAGTTTTCTGACATAGTTTTCTTGTAGGTTTGTTTCTCATACTTTGTTACAGGTTTCCATTCTGTTTCTTGCAGCTCTTTCATCTTCTAACAGTTCTTTGCAAGGTTTCTATAGTTAAGCCCTAACCTTGTTTGCAGGGTTTTTCTTCCACAACCAACAGGAACCCTACCCTTCCGTCCTATAGATGGAAGGGAGCTTTTCCTACCTGTAGCAAGGGAGAAATTCCTACTACACATTTATATGTAACAAATAAGGAAGTTGATTAACAAAGGAACCATCAAAATCAATTATGCATAATAATATAAATTCAATTTCCAAATTGCTTCCTACCTTTCTTGGTGCTAGTTATTATTCAAGCTAAAGGTGAGCTATAGGAAAAAGATCAGAATACACTAAGTTTGCTACAAATGAAATTCAAAAAGGGTGAGCTAAATGTGTCACCCAATTTCACACCAAGTGAAATTGTTATTTCGAGTCATGAGCAACCACAAATAAAAGAATACTAGACAAATATTGTCTTAGTATGCTGCTACAGTAAAGGGGGAATACTAATCCAATTCATTTCATTTATGCACCGGGTTATATGGAATTATTCTTTATCAGCATTTCACTTCAGATGGTTCGGTTTACAATAGATGCACAGAGGAATTTTCCATTCCACACATTGTCCTAAAAAAAATCCATTTTTACTATCACTTATAGCAGGTCATTTTTTATGACAAACATTAAAATACATATATCACTAGCAACATAGTTGCAATTAATAATAGTTGGCCACCTAGAGACATTCATGAAGACAAGGAGATCCTTCTTAGTGTGTCAACTGAAAGTGATTGTCCATATATGGTGCTACCTATTATTTCTCTAACCAACGGGTTATAGCAGAAACATTATCTTGAAATTAGGTTATCTATTGAGTGTTTTGATTGATGTTTTTGGAAACTTATCATAAAATTTTAATGGGAATGAAATGTTACATGCTAAAAAAAGATATCGCTAATTTGTTCCTGGAAAATTTTAGGGGTCGACTTATACTGATTTTTTAAAAGAAGAAAAAGTGTATATTAAAATATTTATACACCTACCTCTCATGTGCTTTATTGTGATGCGTTGATTGTACCTTGATCAACAATACTATCCCACTGAGGTTGAGATCTTGTCATAGTATGTTTACAAGGCTCGGGTGTAAGCTTGATAAATACACATATGCTATGGATGGTGGAATGGAGACTTGTATGGCCCATGTGCTACACTACCTCTGGGAGATTTTTTTTGTGGGTTTGAATGACTATCTATGTTACTTGGACAAGATAGTATCATGCTTGTCCTTGGAATTTTCTAGTATAGGTTCTACCATAAAAGTAAGATAATAGACTTGCTTAAATAGTTAAATGGTTGATGCAGTATAGGGACACACTCTTGCAAGGAATGACATACCGGTTACTTGAATTTTTGGTAAAAATGAATCCTATCCTTATATATCTTCTAGCATGTAGTAAAAAGGATTTAAGGACTGATATAGTTTGTAGGTTATTGCATGGAACAAGGTTAATCAACTCATTGTTTTATCAAATGTTGACTTGTCATGAGAGTTGGTTATGGATTTCTATTATTATATTTCTTCTAAGGATGCCAATGTGTTCTCACCTTTGATAGGTGGATATTCTAATTTATTGATGATTGGTATGGATTTATTTTCAACAGTTGAGATGCCCGTACCCATACTAGGTGGTTGATTTGTTCTACTGGATATCACCTATTGGAAGTTGGGATTATCCATCCTAGTAAGAACCCTTATACTACTCCCATGGTCTTATAGATGAATACAGATTGATTTTTTCACCTATTTATCAATTAGATATCACTCAATTGAATAACTCTAAACATGTTAATGGATCATTTAACATCCCCAATAAAATTCATGGAACAGTGGCAAACATGTGGATGGAAATAATCAAAGAATATGAGATCTAAACAGAGCTAGTGTGTCTTATGGTAACATCCACAAAGAAATCAATACACCATCATATTTTATAATCATCTATTCTTAATCACTGATAAATTAAACTATTTAAGGTAAGATTTTAGATTAGATAGAACAAAGTTCTCCTGAATGTATGGTAATCACCATCATCAACTAAATGTGTGTGTGTGCACATGCATAAATACCCAATACATAGTTCAATCAAACAAAAGAAAACATAATTATACCTTGATTTGTGGAGCTTCGCGTTGCCTTCTTATGCTTTACCTTTCAAAACATCATTCAACATACTTCAAATTTTGTCCTGTTGCAATAATTTCATGTTAGGACCCATCAAATAATTTTTTGTTTGTTTACAAAAATAACAAAACCAATCTAAATGAATACAATACTATTACAATGTAAATTACAATACTATTCAACTATTCAAGAAATTAGTTTTTAATAATAGATCACCTAATAAAACATGGAGAACCGAAAATACTATGTATATAAGGCCATCGATCACATCAAAATGTCATTTTTTGCCTCTTAACTATGAAAATGTTTCTCAACGCTATCTATAACAAGTTCCAATGGAGGAGTCAAATAGCAATAGTGAAAATTAAACACTAAAATGATAGAAATAGTTGTTTTTAATGTGTTCTTCCTTACCATCCATTGATCTCCTCTCTGTTTCGAGAATATTTTACTATTCTCTACTAAACAGAACCAACCACATGACAGTGGAATCTCTTATGCCCCCCACCCCCTCACATCACTCTTAATTCCCCAAACCCAATGCATCTACTTGCAAATAACAATTTAATGCAAATTATTTCACTCTATAGCTGAAAGAAGATTTCATTAAATCATTCTTTAAATAATTCATTAAACCATTCAATCATTCAACAGCTGAAAAAAAGATTCATTAAACCATTCATTTAGTCAATAGCTGATAAAAAAAATCAGTAAACCATTCATTTAACCATTCATTCATGAAACAGAGGAAAAAAACATGTAAATTTTTTTATTATAAATAAGAATTTCTCAAAATTTGTTTAGTCACTTCCTTTTTACTTTTCTTCTCTTTAAATATTTAGTCAGAGTCACATCTTTCGGAATTTGATCCTCGGTCTCCCTACTAGACTGTAAGCAAGGTTGAACTTCCGGTGAGGGGCGATCAATTTCTGCAATAATGTCAAAATATTTCATTAATATAATTTTATTTTTATAAATACAAGTAATTCATTTAATAAAACATTACGAAGGTGTTTTTTTACCTGGAATGGGCACATCAACATGTTCATCATTATCTTGTACAGGCTCAACCTGTTCAGTGTTATTTGCATGTACATTTTCTGCAGTTGAATTGTGTATAATTAGAATTAATGTTCATCATATGAAATTATCTATACAAAACAATAACATATTAATAAATTCATTACCAAGAATCGAAGCATGATCTTCGTCTGGTTGGTGTACATCCTCGACATGAACGGGATCATTACTTTCCTTCTAAAAAAGGAATAAATAATTTATGTTAATTTTTTATAATGAATAAATTGCATGAGAATTAATAAATTATCATTAAAATATATAGTTTTTACATACCTACGCACCAGATGGATAAGAACAAGATCATCCAGTATGCCCAGACAAGCTTCTTCGGTGTTCGACAATGGCATCAAAGCCCTATTCGAAGCCAAGCTTCATGTAATCTGCACTGGGTAATTCTTTTAACTGCTCGGCCTGCATATTTGCATGATGCCATTAAATTTACATTTTTTTACAGAGTAGAATGAAAATAATTTTCCATATGATATTTGGATGTGGTTTCGGGTTTTCGATACTTACATACCGGGCCTCCAAGTTCGAGCAACCACCAGGCCCAAGCTTGTGTTGACCAAAATTTTCCATTCTTTCCTTAGTGGCCTTAGATGTGTCCAATAGCCTAATCAAGTGTTTAATTACGTTAGTCGATGTTCCAAATTTGGTATAAAAACTAATAATAATAAAGCTCACCATTACATTTTGGAATGCATTGTATATCTCCCTGTTCCCAGTGGTATCTTTCTTGCTTTTCTCGGTCCCTTCTCTTTTCCATCTTGCACTAGGGACTTCCACTCCATAGATGGAATCATTGGAGGGAACTCATATCTACGGTTGTTTTGTAGGTGAACCCTATATTGGTCTCAGACAATCTTCAGTTGTTGTCCAACCTTCTGTAGGTTCTTCGATGTATTGAAGGTATATTTTCTGAATAGGCCAACCAACCAGTTAGTCAGCTCATCCTTTAAATATTTTTCCTTCTTGTCCCACCTTGTTCAGATGGTGGGCCCAAAGATCTCCCAGGACAAATCATTTAGATGTTTATAAAATATATCATTTCCTGTAAAACATTAATGCCATCATTAGTCAACATTAAAAAATATTATCAGTATATTAGACACAAATTATAGAAACTAGATTAAATAATCTATAATCACCTGGAATATTCTCTATCTTTATTGGAACCATTTCTTCATTCACCAAAAATGTTGTCACTACTGAACCAGTTCTAATGACACGAGAAGATACAGGAAATGCATCCACCTCTCTATCTATCCCTGCACCCACCCCTTGTTATGCAGCATCTGTTGTGGGTTGGTCAGCATTGGTTGCACCTTGTGCTGGACTCGGGGGGTGTCAAAGAGCATGTTGCCGATTGTTCAGTGGAAAATAAGGGAGTAGTATGTGGTGTACGTGGAGTGTTTTGGTCACTAGGACCAACAATGACTTGACCACCATTGCAAAGCTACATAACTTGCTATAAATTAAAATCATTGTATTATAATTTCAATAGCATATAAAATTAAATATTATAAATTTATAAATGAATTTACATTATTATTCGAGAACTTACTTCCAATTGTCGACGTCTCTATAACAACAATTGAATCTTTGATTTGATCTCTTATGTTTGTGGAATTGTCAATGTTAGAAGAACCAGTTCCTCATTTTGTTTTTCCATGGTCTTCTGAAGCACCCTCAACGGGTCTACAGACCCTCTAATTTCATTATCTTTCATCAAATGGGAGACCTCATCCTGTAAAGAGTGTTGAGATGGTGTTTCATAAACCGAATCCCCTGTATGCAACATAAATATATAAACCATTGCTTAGTCTTTGAAGCAATAATATGTACAAAAAATTGTATTAACAAAAATTGTCTATCATGATAGATTCATAGGAATACATCTAGGTTTACCTGATTCCTAGACGAGGGTGTGGTCTAATGAACAGATGGGGAATTACCCCAATCAGCCACTTGCAAAAAAATTAGAGAACACTATCACAATGAATGCAATATTTAAAAGCTAACAAATACAGAACAAAAATAAACATATTGCTACATTTTTTATATATGTAAAATTTTGAAATATTTAGAATGTGGAATTACATTTAGGTTTACAAGTTGCCTCAAGGCTCCAATCGTCTGATCAACAGTTGGGGACTTTCCCCTGTCATCAACTTGCTAAAAAGGTAGACAACATTATCATCATGAACGCAAACAAAAAAACAAAAAAATACATAACAAAATAAACATTATGCTACACGATATAAATGTGTACAATTTTAAAGTATTTGAAATGGAGAATTACATTCATGTTTACCTATTTCCCTGATGCTGGAGTCGGCTGATCAATAGCCGGTTGGATTCCCTGATCAACACTCTGCATGGAAAATAGATAAGATTATATAAATGAACCGAATATACTAATGAAAATACATAACAACATATATGTTTGTCCATTATACATTTATTACATTGGAAACATCGATGTATACCTACTGCCTTGATTCAGGTCTACTAACATCTACAGAGAGGGAGGTGCCCTTGAGAGAACCCTGCATCAAAAACATACTAAAAATTACCTAATGAAACCAGAATATTCACTAAAACAATTAAAACATAACATTTTGATGTATACCTGTTTACTCGCGGGTCGTGCACTCGTCTTATCTTTTGCTGGGGTGATGAGCCCCCCATCATCTCCCTGCAAATCAACATAGAAAATTTATTAGAAAATTATAATTATATGCTAACGAAAAAATCCTATATATGTTAAAATAATTAATAAAAGGTTGGGTAAATTATTGGATGTACCACAACCATACTAAGCGTGTTTGTATCTACACGATTCAAATTGTAATTAATAAGCAGTTCTTCGCCAGTAGCTATTGATTTAATTGCACATACAAAGACACGATTTCCTTCACGCGACTCAAATATGGAGTTGGGTTTCTTAAGTGTAGACCTTGGTTGTGTACTATTTATAAACCCTGCAATATTACCAGTTGTTTTTGGCCTTTTTTCCATGTACAACGTTGCTCCTTTATTTTTATATTTGTGTTTTAGTTGTATATAATTTGCTGACAATCCATATCTATGCATACTTCTTGTATATTGCACCAGGTGCATCCAATCACTGTAGTTTTAAGAGGGTCCAACATACTCCATCAATTATGTACATCTATCGTACCCAACCTTTATGCCATCCATGAAAAACAACCCCAATCCATTCAATGACTACGGTGCAATTCTATATATCCTCTCATTCACACAAAAATCAATGTTTACTTGAGGAAGATCTGTAGGTACACATTGTTTCACTAGGTGTTTGTACCTTAAGGGCACCTCGATGTCTCCCACTATCTCATCATCATAGGAACATGACCCCCCTTCTTTGAGAAACAATTACATGTGTTTATTGAATTTTCTTCTGATCTTATGACATCTAGTTGATATAGCCCTTGTAGACCTACTAGATGTCTCACTTTGCTCTAGACTTCCCAAACTCCCCTCACTGGAGGAAGACAGGTCTGACAAATACCTGATTGGTTCTACCTGCACCATGGCCAAAATGTTTTTGGCAAAAACATAGCAAAATACCAGCAAAAAACTTGGAAAGACTTATAAGCATGAGATAATGTTGATATCATTGCACTGAATAATATCAATAAATCCCTAGTATAACAATTCAACACATAGTACTTTAAGATGATATAGATATCAAGTTGTTCCATATCAAATGCTTCAGCCAATTAATCTCAAAATACAAACTATGTTTTTTACAATATCGATTGGTGTACCTATTTTAATTTAGTTTGTTTCCTCACCCAAAAATATAAAAGACCCAATTTACCGATCTCAATATATGTGATAAAAGCGTTTGCAAATATTTTGTATCTTTTTTTCAGAAGAAAAAGAGGTGTTCTAGCTTTATATTCAATAGTGAATAAAAGGTAACTTTTACATAGTCCATTAATAAGTGGAGATCATAAGTACAAAAAAAAACCTCATCGGGAGGGACGAAACCCACAATCCCAAGATGACTGAAGTAACAATACCACACAAAGAACATAAGGAGCCCAAATAGCTTATCCAAGCAGGCATCGAGGGTGGAGAAAACACAACCCTGAGGGGATGAAAACAAACTCTATATCCCCAGATAAAACAAGAAAGATGTTGATGTATCCCATAGTAGAAAGAACCAAAAAATACCATTCCACACAAATCAAAAGGCTCTTAAATTAACTGTATCATGCATTCCTTAATGATTTCTCCTTCTAAAAGTTACGAGAAGGAGAGGAGTCCAGCCTTCATATTCAATGCTTCATTGGATAAATGGTCTACACTCATATTGTGCTCCATGTAGACATGGATAAAGACATATAAACGAATTTATGATGTCGGTGGTATAGCATATATGTCGGTTATCCGAATAAATGCATTACTTTCTCCAACCTCTTTAGATGAGTTCACATTCTGAGAGCTTCTAACACTACACCGACCTAATCACACAATTTATAGGTCAGTTATCCAGTATACATTGGCCCAATTAATCATTTTCTTGGCCACTATTCTCTCCTTACTCTACACCCATAGGCTTAAATATAACTTAGAAAAACTTCCAACTCATCACAACAAACTCCCGTCTGAATCTTGTCCCAATAGCCATTATGGTTTTGAGGTTGTATCAGTTGCATTAGAATCCATCGTTTAGGGTTGAATTGAATGGAATTATTCATGTGTAGGGTTCAATTGAATGGAATTCTTCATTAATGGAATGAGAGATTAATGGAATTCTTCATTAGAATCCATCATTTAGGGTTACAACCAAACTTTGAGAGGTATATGAGAGATAAAAATAGACAAATAATAGGGAAATTAGGGTTTGCAAGTTTTGGAAAAAATAAATAATGCAGTCCTGAGCTTGCATATCTAAGGTGCAAGGATATTCCAGAAATGAGCAAACATAGAGGATAAACAAAGGAAACGTAGTCCTAAAATGGTCATGCAATAATTGTCTCATTTATACTAAAATGTCCATTCCACACCCTAGCTAGCCTATGGCACCACTAAGGTCAAAATAGATGTATATAATTATCAAGACAATTTCTATAACTGAAAGGAAAGGGTAGGATTTTTAAAGTATACCACTATTGAAATTTTATGTTGGATAAATTGTTTGAATACCACAATACTTGCTTATGCAACACAAGGATAAAACATTCCTTCTCTGGACATCAATCCCTCATAATTCCATCCCTCCAATGCTATTCATTAGCCAAACTAATTGTTCAAATCTAAAGCATGCATACGTGTGGCCTTGAATTAGAACACATTTTCAAAACTTCACTAGAAACCATTTGAATACAAAGTTTTCTGGTTAATTTCCCTTCAAAGGCCTCCAAGGTTCCCTCCATAATTCGCTAGGAAATATTATGTAAGGTCGCAAGACAATGCCCTTTAATGTTGGTCAAATATACGCAAGACTGTTGGTTTAGTGTCTGAAGGAATGCTTTTAAACTATTATGTTAATAATATTCATAGATAGTTTTAGTATTTGTTAATAATATTCTAGTAGAAGTATATATCCTTAAGCATACTTCATTAACCCTTGGCATGCATGTCCTAGAGTTTACTAAAAGTGATCCTATGACAAAGATTACTTTTTAGATAGGTCTATACCTTTTTTACAGCACTATGGGCAATTCTAGGTCTATTTGTGGCCTCAAGTAGCCCTAAAACAATATTCATTTCTAATTATGGGATGAATGTAGGAAAAGATAGCATTCATACCTAATTTTGGGCTGAGTGAGATAGATAGAGTAGCACCGTGGGGGTGAACATTGGTAGCACATTGGTACTTTGTCCCTTGTTTATTATTTTGAACTGTATCTGTCACATTCTTTTGCATTGATGTAGTATTAAGTTTTTACAAAATACTACACTGTCCTCTTTTCAAAATAAGTTTTTCTTCAAGGTTGACTAGGCTATGTGATAACCTGAGTTTCCTGGAACATGATTAGTATCAAGTTAAAGTTAGCATGATTAGTATCATGTTAAAGTTAGCAAGTTATATCATTTTTTATTAGCAAATTATATCACTTTTAATTTCTATATTGCTGTTTCTTTTTCTTCCCATTTCTTATTCCTTGTGTATGTTATACATCAATACTGCCAACACCCAAAGTTTGATATTCTTCACCATAGCATAAAACCTAATTCCTTGTTGGTAAGAACTGAGACACTCATGCACCCAAGCTATGGCCAATAGTCCAGGCCCATTAAGCCTCAACGCAGAAACAAGGTAGTATCATGGAAGGTACATGAGCTAATTGAATATTGTATAGTAAAAAGTCAGTGGTTCAAAGAGTAAGACATGTTGTTTCTAAACTTGATGTTTGGTGCTTAGCAGAAGTTAAACTATCCCTTTAAGCAATATAGGTAGATTCTATTGTATTTTCACAAACCATGATAAAGATAGAGGCGGATTTGAAATTTTATCTCACCAAGGTTGGAAGATGCCATTATTGAACATGGGTTAAACCAGATAAACCATGTTATTTAGGTTGTGTTTAACTTAAAAGGCCATGTATTAGGGCTTTCACCCTTGCTACTAGCAGGAACAGCTCCCTTTCGTCTATAGGAAGTAGGGCTTTTGCCCTTGCTACTAGTAGGAACAACTCCTGACAGAAGGGTAGGGTTCTTGTTGGTTGGAAGAAGAGAAAGAAAAACTGCAAACAATATTAGGGCATGTTACCACCTAAGTTGTACTTAGTGGTTTTTTATCAAGTGAGCCTGTGAACCAGGCAAGGATAACTTGTTCAGACTTCAGAAGACCTTGAGTCTTGTTTCTGGGAAACTTTGTTGTACTATATCACATGTTCATACCCCTTGGGGGAGTTTTAATAAATGTTCTAGCATGATAGTGTCTGTAAAAGACTCGGTCTCTTAGAATTTATTTGTCAATACGATCAGCCCATGGTGTTTTTTCCCTTGGTTATTATTGGTTGTTGAATAAACGAGTGATAATTTTTGAGTTTTTCACTCAATACCTTTAAAGTTGGGGTGGTCGGCTTCGCATTTAGGCCTATTGAGGTTATTAGAGTCCATGTTTCAATGTATAAACATGCTAGGCATCATGGTTGAGTCATATGAACATGTCTAAGTCCCCCTAGTTTTTTTAAATTTTTAATTTTTTCAGTGTTTTTTATTAAAATTTAATTTTTCCAAAACTTAGGCTATTTTTTAATAGTTTAATTGGAAAAATTGGTTTTTTAATAAAAGTGGGCTTGGAAGTCAGATTTAGTAATGTAGGTGCTCATTTTCAAGCTAAGAGCACCCAGTAAACCTATAGACCCACTATTTCCTAGTTTTGAGTGATTTTCCATCACTCGGGTCAAAAAGCCCCCAAAAATCAATTATTGATTATTTTAATTAATAAATTGATGAGGAAATGGAGCAAATCCAAAATCCTAGATCAGTGGATTCTTAGTTGATTTGATTGAAATCAGTTAGATATGCAATAGATTGACTGGATCTGACAAATCCTTGACTGAAGGAGGTGATTTGGATTGATCCAGAGTTGAACTTTAGCCCCCTCCATGTGGAATTGTGCCCTCTCTCTCTCCTCCACACCTGTGGGCTCTTCTAGAAGCCCTGTGGTTGATGTGTTGGTCAACAGGATGATGTGTCAGCTCAATCAGCCCCCCGATTGACAAGTAGGCTCAGTGGAAGCTTAATTCAGCTTCAAATCAGGCATTGATGGACTCTCCTTCAACTGCAGTGGTTTGTCTCCTTGGGATTTGCACCCCATGGGATGGATCTCCTATTTTTTGTATAAATAAATCTCAGATCACCTCTTCCAAGCTAGTTAGAAGTGGGATTGAGGTGTTGTTGCTATTGTACTGTTGTTATTGTTTATTATTCTGGAATATAGAAGTGTTGGAGGCAAGATCTATGCTGTAATGCTCTTCATGTGTGGATGGTGATTGTCAAATGCTTATGAGGTATAATCTGTGTTATTTATATTTGCTTTCGCTGGTTAATTATTTTCCTTGAAGGAGACAGCCACCTCTTTTTAGGGTAAGAGTTTATTCTAGTTTTATTTATGCTCTTACTATTTTCTTGTTTCAGATCTATTGGAGTTGCATGTATTTTAAGTTTAATTGCATGCTTTCCAATTATCTTTTCCAGCAGCACCTATGTTTTAACCATCTGTTTATGCAAGGATTTCGAATTTGCAGGTGATCTTGCTTGTAGAAGAGGTTGAGCTAGTTTGCATATTCCTCATCTTAAATATTTTCTGGAGTACATAGTCCCTCGGTGTTCCACAAAAGCAGACTCCAAAGCCCAACATTCTCAGGCTTCCAACACTCTTTCTCTCTCTTTCTCCTTCAAAAAATCAATTTTCTTACCTGGTTTTACCGTGTTTGAAATCTTTTTTACAATTTAGACCTATAATATTAAAGTAAAATTTACATATATCTACTATTTAAAATCTCATAGTCTAGATCTCATTTCTGAAAAGTATCATTAGGCATTCTAGATCTAGCTTAGGGAAATCATCCGTTTTGCATGGCAAGTTAAAGAGAATCCGTAGGTTGCATGCTCTAGATTTCCTTTTCTATTTTAAAAATATTAAATCTAGAAATCAATGCATATTTCATTGGATGCACAAACAGCAAGCCAATATCCCAAATAAAGCTTGCTTTCCTTGGTTCCTGTTTCACCTATTTAGCTAGTTTTAACTTAGTTTTTTTTTGAATTAAGGTAGGCTGACCCAAAGGTACTATTAAAGTGATTTTGGGCATATTTTATTCTAACATGATTGATATTTTTTAGCAGGTGTAACAGAAAAGAAGAGAATCTTCTGTTCAAAAGTGGCCTCGGGAGAGTTCAAATCCCCCCAGGGTCTCCCTTTTGACTGAAATTTACAATTTTTTTGAAAGTTGTAATATCTTGGTTTCATCCCGTATAAGGACCAAAAGGTTTCTGATATTTTAGCTTGATGATATTGTAACCAATAATAATAAAAGGAAGTATTTTTGGAATAGGGTCTTTCGAGCCCGCTCCCCATCCCCCCAGGGGGAATCCATGTCCGTTTCACTTTTTTGCATTTTTCCCTTTTTTCTGTTCTAGTTTAGTATTGACATGTAGGATTGTATACTTTGATAATATTTTGCATTATTCCATATTTTCAATTCAAAAATAATCATACTACTTACCCCACGACTTCCCGATTGACCCGCAAGGGGAAAGAGATGCGTGGTATGACTAATTAGAAAACCGGTGTTGTGTATCTATGATTCCTTTTTTATTATTATTCATTGTTTGATAATCATAATAAAATCAACCCCTCCTTGATTCCCTGATTTAGGTCCACTTGGACCGAAAGAGGTTCCTGGAGGGTTTTCTTTTTAATAAGAACACCTCTCTTAAAATTTACTAAAAATAACGAAGACTTGAGTGTGTATGCTCTGTACTTGGCTGCGGTTCATTTAATCAGTCAAGATACATAAAAAGCACTTGAGTGACTAGAATAATTAGTCTTCACCTCCCAAATTAACAAACCATCAGGCGAAAATCCAACGCCTCGAACGAACTGTAAACGGTGGAAAAATACCCAAAGGAGTGGGAACAACTGGAAAGTGACCTCAAGGTGTCGATCTCTATCACACACTGATGGGTGCATTACAAAAAATAGTCTTTTAGACTCCATTCCAGCCCACAAACACCTTCTGGGTAGCCATGAAAGTTCACTTTTGGACATACTCCAAGTACCCCTCGGGTATATCTAGAGTCCCCTTTTTGCCTAATTTAATTCATTCACATTCCACATTAATTTAAAATCTGCCAAGAGACATTTGCAAAACATTCTTTCAAGCACATGCAAGCACATTA
>LPNX010761549.1:25911-37883 GCA_001517045.1 Pseudotsuga menziesii
CAACTTAATCATTATAACACCATCATACTAAGTAATTAGCCTTAGTAATTCAATAGGGTCTACCCCCCTTGGATTTGTTAGGAGTTAGCCTAAACGGAGGAGTCAAGAACAAGGTGATAGCCTTGAATCGAGACTTGCCCCCAAGGACACACCGAGGGGCTTGAAGATTTCTGCCACGTAACCCAGGTGTGTGAAAGGCAGAAACACTTTTTGGCGCCGTTGCCGGGGATAAATATTTTTATTCCCGAGTACGACTTTCATTTTATTCATTTTTTTTTTTGCTTTGTTTGATGAACTCTTAGAGTAGATCTTTAATTTTCATCTGGCAACTCCACTAACTTTTTCAGTTTTTCACTTTTTTCAAAGAAAAGCAAAAAATATTCTTCTGAGAATTCTTAAATGTATATTTTTAATCTCACATGGTGACTCCATTGAATGGATAAAACCCTATTATCTCATAAACTTGTGAAGTTTTTTTGTGTGTAGATGAGCCCATGCAACATGTTAAAACCTTTAAATATCATCACTTGACAGCTCCACCTTTTCAGTACAAGGTTTAATGGTTATTTTAAATGCATACTATTAATTTTTGATATGGATGAATTAAAGGAGAAGTATGGTGCCCAGATAACCGGAATTTTTCAGCCTATCAATTTCTCAAACATCCCGAGTTTTCCTAACTATTGTAATGGTGTGGGGGATGCATATAAATGGATTCCGCTATTTCATGGAAATTATGGGGATTCGACCATCTGGCATGTCAAATCTTTCCTTCAGTTGATGGCTGACTCCAATGTTCTTCATGAAGACAATCATGATGGAAATGTTTGTTAGTACTTTTTGGGGTGAGGCCCATTGTTGGTTCTATCAGGTCCTTCCTAATAAATGTATAACATCTTTTCCAAACTTCCTTTGGGTGTTTTTAGAGCAGTGGCATGATGGTATGGGTAGTATGAATGGTTTGAAAAAGTTCCTTGAAAAGATATGTACCTTCTACCTATCTGGGATAGAGTATCACATGGAAACATATGATGGACCTTTTTCCATGATACAAAATATTGAAGACTTGGAATCACTTCTTGAACATTTAAGTGAAGAGGAGATCCATGATACTCCCATCAAAGAGTTTCCTCATAGTTATTCAAGGAAGGAGGTAATTAAGTATATTATTAAAGAATATGAGGTATCTCCCAATACACAACAAGATTCTGAGGAAGAGAAAATCCAGGATGATCCTATTGAAGAGCTTCAGGAGAAGACCATGATGGAACACATTGTTGAAGACTCTTCTCATGTCACCATAGCTGAAAACATTGAAGATTTGAGGTATTTTCAAGTGTTTTGCAATGCTGATATTTTTCTAGAAAGCCCTCTAGAGAAACCCATTGAGCAACACATCCCAAGTGATCCCATTGAATATGTCCAAAAAGTTTCCTTTATTGAAGATAATATTGAAGATCCTCTTCATGATATCATAATAGAAGCCTATAAAGAAACTTATGATAAGATCAGTATGGTGTGTGGTGACAGTAGACCTTGTTCTCCTCATGTTGATGAAGGTTTGGAAAGTTTATTGCCTTGTAACATTTTTTCTGAAGAATATTGTTATGAATACAAGGAAGACATGGATAGGCAAGAGCATGATGCCATGGATGAAGAGTCCCCCACATATGACATGGATGGGAGTGATGACTATTGGAATTTCATAGATAATCCAACTTGTGAAAATCTTATGGAGAATCCCATCCATGATATGTCCAAAAAGGGGAGTGTCTATTCAAAAATTTGTGGAAGCCCAATCTATGATACGTCCATAGAGGGGAGCATGGATCTAGATGCCTGGGAAAACCTTAGTGTGGAAGAGGAGAATTCAAAATTTTCATGTGATCATTCAAAGCCGCACAAGGGTATTAGTAATGAAGACATTGAGAAGCGGTGTTGTGAAAATTCAGATGTGATGCAGTCAGTGGAATATCATTCTCAACCATCTTTTTCACATATAGAGGTTCCTTATGATTTGGAGCTACTTGGGGCTTGTGCAACTAGTTATCATTTGATAAGCCCTGGTGATCAGTATGATGATGTAGTCAGTCTGCCTCATCGTTCTAATTGGTATATCGGTCCTATCTAGTCATGGATAGAAGCATCCTGCATAAACACATACAAGTTGGGGAATAATTTTTAGGACATTATTCATGCCTATGATCTCCCATGCATCCCGCCCATTCTGAATCATTACGTAGGTTTGCATTTTCTGAATAAGGTATCCTTACTTTGGCTGGTAACTAAAGACAAGAATTTTTTTATTTTTTTTAATAAAATGCTTAGGTGGTTACATTGGTTTTTTTATTACACCTAACCTTTTTATATCATGCTTAGAGTGGGAAAATAAGCTCCTAAAAGAGAGCATTTATGTTTTGTACTTAGCTATAATAAAAAAAAAATCATTAATTAATTACCTTTATTTTGTTTAAATAAATCAGCTTAATGGTTCATTTGGTTTTTATATAAAGCTTGTGCTATTGAGGTTTTCTTGTCAAGTTGAGATGTTTTTACAGGGTATATAGACCAGATATTCTGGTGTTCTCGTATCCTCTCCTTCCCTTAAAGACCAGATCGAGCACATGTCCCATAGTTGGAGCCAGAATGTTACCACCTAAGTTGTACTTAGTGGTTTTTTATCAAGTGAGCCTGTGAACCAGACAAGGATAACTTGTTCGAACTTCAGAAGACCTTCATTCTTGCTTTTGGGAAACTTTGTTGTACTATATCACATGTTCATACCCCCTTGGGGGAGTTGTAATAAATGTTCTAGCATTATAGTGTCTGTAAAAGACTCGGTCTCTTAGAATTTATTTGTCAATCTGATCAACCCAGGGTGTTTTTTCCCTTGGTTATTATTGGTTATCGAATAAACGACTCATAATTTCTGAGTTTTTCACTTAATACCTCCAAAGTTGGGGTGGTCGGCTTGGCATTTAGGCCTATTGAGGTTATTAGAGTCTATGTGTCAATGTATAAACATGCTAGGCATCATGGTTGAGTCATATGAACATGTCTAAGTCCCCCTAGGTTTTTTTAATTTTTTAATTTTTTCAGTGTTTTTTATTAAAAAATATTTTTTCCAAAACTTAGGCTATATTTTAATAGTTTAATTGGAAAAATTGGTTTTGTAATAAAAGTGGGTTCAGAAGTCAGATTCAGTCGTGTAGGTGCTCATTTTCAACCTAAGAGAACCCCGTAAACCTATAGACCCACTATTTCCTAGTTTTGAGTGATTTTCCATCACTCAGGTCAGAAAGCCCTAAAAATGAATTATTGATTATTTTAATTAATAAATTGATGAATAATGGAGCAAATCCAAAATCCTAGATCAGTGGATTCTCAGCCAATTTGATTGAAATCAGTCAAATCTGCACCATATTGAATGGATCTGACAAATCCTTGACGGAAGGAGGTGATCTGGACAGATCCATAGTTGAACTTCAGCCTCCTTCATGGGGAATTGCACCCTCTCTCTCTCCTCCACACTTGTGGGCTCTTATGGAAGCCCTATGGTTGATGTGTCAATCAGCAGGTTGATGTGTTAGCTCAATTAGCCCCCCAATTAACAAGTAGGCTCAGTGGAATCTCAGTTCATCTTCATATCAGGAATTGATGGACTCTCCTTCAGTTGCAGTGGCTTGTCTCCTTGGGATTTGCGCCCCCCTAGGCTGGATCTCCTATTTTTTGTATAAATAAAGCTCAGATCACCTCTTCCAAGCTAGTTATAACTAGGATTGAGGTGTTGTTTCTATTTTACTATTGTTATTGTTTGTTATTCTGGAATAAAGAAGCGTTGGAGGCAAGATCTATGGTGTAATGCTCTTCATGTGTGGATGGTGATTGTCAAATGCTTATGAGGTATAATATATGTTATTTATCTTTGCTTTTGATTGTTAATTGTTGGCCTTGAAGGGCAGAGCTCCCTCTTTTTAGGGTAAGAGTTTATTCTAGTTTTATTTATGCTCTTATTATTTGCTTGTTTTAGATCTATTGGAGTTGCATGTATTTTAAGTTTAATTGCATGCTTTCCAAGTATCTTTTCCAGCAACACCTATGTTTTAACCATCTGTTTGTGCAAGGATTTCTAAGTTGCAGGTGATCTCGCTTGTAGAAGAGGTTGAGCTGGTTTGCATCTTCCTCACCTTCAATATTTTCTAGAGGACATAGTCCCTCGGTGTTCCACCAAAGCAGACTCCAAAGCCCAACATTCCCAGGCTTCCAGCACTCTTTCTCTCTCTTTCCCCTTCAATAAATCAATTTTCTTACCTGATTACTGTGTTTGAAAGCTTTGTTATAATTTAGATCTGTCATATTAAAGTAAAAATTACATAGATATACTATTTCAAAGCTCATAGTCTAGATCTCATTTCTGAAAAGTATCATTAAGCATTCTAGATCTAGCTTAGGGAAATCGTCCGTTTTGCATGGCAAGTTAAAGAGAATCCATAGGTTGCATGCTCTAGATTTCCTTTTCTGTTTTAAAAAGATTAAATCCAGAAATCAGTAAATATTTCATTGGCTGCACAAAAAGAAAGCCAATATCCCAAGGAAAGCTTGCTTTCCTTGGTTCCTTTTTCACATGTTTAGCTAGTTTTAACTTAGTTTTTTTTTGAGTTAAGCTAGGTTGACACAAAGGTAATCTTAAAGTGATTTTGAAAATATTTTATTCTAACATGCTTGCTGGTTTTTATTAGGTGTAACAGAAAAGAATATAATCTTTTGTTCGAAAGTGGCCTCGGGAGCGTTCAAATCCCCAAGGGGTCTCCTTTTTTACTCAAATTTTACAATTTTTTGGAAAGTTGTAAGATATTGGTTTCATCCCGTATAAGGACCAAGAGGTTTATGATATTTCAGTTTGCTGATATTGTAACCAATAATAATAAAAGGAAATATTTTTTGAGTAGGCTCTTTCGAGCCCGCTCCCCATCCCCCCAGGGGGGATCCATGTCCGTTTCACTTTTTTGCATTTTTCCCTTTTTTCTGTTCTAGTTTAGTATTGACATGCAGGATTGTATACTTGGATAACATTTTTCATTATTCCATATATTCAATTCAAAATTAATCATACTACTTACCCCATGGCTTCCCGATTGACCCGCAAGGGGAAATAGATGCATGGTAGGACTAATTAGAAAATCAGTGTTGTGTATCTCTAATTATTTTTTTATTATTATTCATTGTTTGATAATCATAATAAAATCAGCCCCTCATTGATTCCCCAATTGAGTTCCACTTGGACTGAAAGAGGTTCCTGGAGGGTTTTCTTTTTAATAAGAACACCTGTCTTAAAATTTACTAAAAATAATGAAGAATCCAGTGTGTATGCTCTGTAATTGGTTGTGGTTCATCCGATCAGTCAAGTTGCATCAAAAGCACTTGAGTGACTAGATTAATTAGTCTTCACCTCCCAAATAAAAAAACCATCAAGCTAAAATCCAATGCCTCGAACGAACTGTAAACGGTGGAAAAATACCGAAAGGAGTGGGAACAAATGGAAAGTGAACTTGAGGTGTCGATCTTTGTCACACCTTGACGGGTGTGTTATGAACAAAAGTATCTAAGAATCTGTTCCAACCCACAAACACCTTGCGGGTAGCCATGAAAGTTCACTTTTGGACATACTCCAAGTACCCCTCAAATATATCTAGAGTCCCCTTTTTGCCTAATTTAATTCATTCACATTCCACATTAATTTAAAATCTACCAAGAGACATTTGCAAAACATTCATTCAAGCACATGCAAGCACACTATTTTCTCTGTTGACTCCATTTAAGGCACTAGTGATTTATTTGATCATTTCTTTCAATTATATATATATATATTCAGTGTCATTACTGTTCTTATATGCTTTAAATTTTGCATCTTGTTATCTTTTGTTTTCACTGGCTAACTTCAAAACTCCTAAATAACTTAATAATTATAACACCATCATACTAATTAATTAGCCTTAGTAATTCAATAGGGTCTACCCCCCTTGGCTTCATTAGGAGTTAGCCTGAACAGAGGAGTCAAGAACAAAGTGACAGCCTTGACTCGAGACTTGCCCCCAAGGACACACCAAGTGGCTTGAAGATTTATGCCATGTAACCCAGTTGTTTTAAAGGCAGCAATAGGGGAAAGATGTAGAAACCCTACAAGAAACTATTAGAAAATGAAACAACTGCAAGAGATCAATGGAAACCTACAACAAAGCATGAGCAATAAACCTACAAGAAAAATATGTTAGAAAACTATAATATGAATGAAATAAAACACAAGTATACCTTCTTTGGGTGGAAATGGGCCACCATTCCCTAGCTTTGGGAGCAGCTCTTAATGGGATGGAAGCTTTGGATTATGGATCAATGGAGAAGAGGGAGGTTGGATGTCTTGAGAGGAAAATGGTCTCAAGGCACTCACATGGGAAACATAATGATAGGGAGAGAAGGAGTGTTTTGAGGGTGACCCCCACCCCTCTATTTATACTTTTTTCTTGAAATTTTAGGGTTTTAAGCCCCTGGTTAGGGATTTATCCCCTTTTTTGGGGTTTAATCCCCCTTTCACCCAATTCTTAGCTCCTTTGGGGGTTTTAAGCTCCTTTGAGGGGTTTTAGCCCCCTTTTGGAGGTTTTAGCCCCTATGAGAGCTATTTTTTTCTCTTTTTAGGGGTTTTTAAGCCCTTTTTCATATTTTGAGCCTTTTTGAGGGTGTGGGGGTCAAATGAGGGTCGTACGTAGATGTATTTGGGTGGTGTAGGTAATGTAGAGCTTACTGAGGGATTTTTTGGGTTAAGAGATTTCCCCCTGATGTGTGAGGGAAATGGCCGACAGACATCATAGGAGTTTATGGGGAGAGGTGGTGCTTCCTGGGCTGGGGCATGGTGGCTTTTGGTTTTTGTATTAATATGGTTCCCATCAATGGGTGAGATATAAATAATGTGTGACATGTATATGGACGAGGTGGGCATCCCCATGATTGTAAAAATGTCAAAAGAATAATGTGATCTTAGCTCTATAATACAAGAGCCGATCATGTACAACTGTTGTTACAATAGTGGTTGCCTCAATGAGAGGATGAATACAATACTAATATGAAGAACTGGTACATTGGACCCATGGACTTCTCATGGAATGCTACAGCTTCATGATTGATGGTCTGTTGGATCTGGAATGGTACATAGTTGTAGGTACTTACTGATGGAGAGTCAGAGTCTCTATGGTACAAATATGATGCATTAATCATAAATCTATATAGAAGCACTACTGGGGCTTCTGAACACTATCTCCAATGCAACTTGGAAATCACAAGGGACATGAACCTGTTAGGATCCCTTAAATAGACTCATCAATGTGCTAGAGTCAGGTGAAATCCGGGGTCTTCGACCAAATACTGCACGGACCATTACCTTGTACGAATCTCAATGGTGCGATGATGTAACTGGAGTCGATCATGAGAAAAAACCATCTCGAGAGGCACTAAGGACTCCTCTGAAGTGGTCTAAGGAACTCATCAGTGAGGTTAATGAAATTAGGATACAGGGACCTATGGGTCTATCCTTTGGAATATGTGTGTTGTTGTCGACAGAGGGAGACCTGCACCTGGCCAAGGTAGTGGTGTTTCCTTAACCAGAAGCATGAGGGAGATAACCGAAAGATGTGAGACAATCTGAGGATTGACCCACTTAATGGGGGGGGAGGGGGAGGAGTTGAATAGGGGCAGGGAATCACGGGGGACTCATAATTCCTTTGTTCATAGTATGATGGCAAGGAGGACGAGGAAGTAAATGAAACTGACTCATGGGAAAGGGATCATAGTTGTAATACCATAAATGTAACTGCAGATGGGAAATTCTTGGAGTAGGTAGACACTTTTGGTATTGATGGGATCGAAGGAAGACACATCATAGATTACTCTGAACAAAGGTGACCCAAAGTGGAAATGCTGCCAAACTTTTATCTGTGGGTTGGTGTCTAGAGACCACCGTTGTGGTACGATCTCGTGTATTTTTGGTGAGCTAGAGAAAGTAAATGCTCGATGGTGCTTTCAATTTTAGAGAGTCTGAAAGCATGAAGAACACTCCAATGGGGGCTCTTTTTCATTGATAGTCTCCTATGCCCGAAAAAGGTTAAAAGTGTACATAAGAGAGCTCACCCATATTTTAGGGGATGAGAGACTTATTTACCATTGGTAGTCCAATCAGGCCAGAAAAGGTTAAACCTATACTAACTGAACGGTCATTTAGATACTTTTACGAGCATGAATGAGACCAAGTTTGCTTGGCGATCGTTTCTTGATGAGAGAGATGGAAAAGAGCTTAACGACAACCCATGGTGAGTTTTTTCGTAGAGTTCGACCCCTCTACTTGAGAAAGCATAAAAGGATGCAGAGGGGAATGGTCTTGGCTTGAATGTTCCAAGGTGTTCCTTTTCATTTGAGGGTCTACATAGTCCGCAAAAGGAGATAAACAAGATGATGTAGACACCCTTTCCTATACTTTAATGAGTGGTAAAGGAAGAAATTGCACTTGACAATATTTTCATTCTTTTAGGAGTTAGAAAAGAGCTTAAAAGAAACTCTAGTATGGTCAACCAATCGAGGGGGCACTGATGGTGCCCCCATGTCGGGACTATGGACAATGCTCCAGAGATCATCCATGTAGTATGGATGGATTAGGTGGCTCTTGAACATACCAATACATTCATGGGATAGATTGCGGTAGAGGAATGTGAGTCGGTGCGGTAGAGGCAGGCAAACCAAGGTGGCTCTCGGACAGAGTTCAGGAGAGTCATGTATGGGTTGTGGTGGACGAAATTGACTACATATGGTGTGAGTGCAAGTCCAGAGGCAGTTATATGCCAAATACATGCAAAATAAATGATCCTCCCTCAGGGTGACTGTCTGGATACCATCGTAAGGTGCGGTAGGAGGATTAGAAATAAAATGATGTGCCTTCCTGGGAGATGGTTCGAAGTCCTGCATGAGTTATGATAGGAAAGTGTGGTGCAAGCACTGGTTCGGAGACACTTGTATCACAATGTGGTACGTAAACTGAGGTAACTTCCAGGAATTGGTACCAAAAATTACTTGTTAAATATGAGATGATGGTCTCATTAGAATATAGAGGACAAAATTCTAAAACTAGTGGTAGAAACGACATCCCAAACGGACTCCATATGGCCCTGTTATGCGAAAAGGAAGAAACTAGGTCAAATGGGGCCTATAAATGGGTGGGGACCACTTTGTGAGGTGTCATTGTCACTGTTCACTGCATAGTTGGAGAGGTGGGCCCTAAATTTATTTTTTCTGATTTCTCCCATTTCGACTAGTAGTTTCGAGATCCGTGACTTGTAGGTAAGAGGTATTGCAAAAACCTATCTTTTCATTGGTTTACATTTTCAATTTTCTCACCCGGGGGTCATGTATGAGGCTATTAGGGTCTCTACGAGCCAAGCCACACCTTTCATGGGTAAAAGAGTGATTGGGTCACACTTGTGAGGCTGTTTTGAACAACCTCGTCTCTCTTTTTGGCTAGCCAGGTCCGACCTGATCCCTAGGTGGCCTTTTTTGCTGAAACCTGTAGTCTAATTGTGTAGGATGGATGAGATTAAGTGGCATGAGAAAGACTATAAAGACCTACGGGAGGCGGCATTGCAGGATGGGAATGTACGTGGTGCACTGGCCTGTTGTGGATTACTGAAGTTTATGTGGATTCCTCTTATGAAGAGCTTGCATCTACTACTGTAGACTATGGTAAGGTTTTGGGATACTGGGGAGGAGGCCTTCATGATACAGGGACAACATGTTGAGATTATGCTATTGGATGTGAAGTTTTTGACTGGGATCCCTATGTTGGGAGTTGTTGGTGACTTGGCACCAATGCTATCTCAGGGGGAGACATTGGAGGAGTTGTGTGATAGGAACTGTTACGCTACTGCGTATGTGCGTCGCTCACACATCTTAATGTGTGACATTGAGGACTTGTCAACACAGGAGGTGGTGACACTACTGGTGCATATCTTGGGTTCCATGGGGAGCCATAAGATATATGGCGGGCAGCTGCAGTTAGTAGAGAATGCCATGAGGGGCACTTACTATGGATGGGACCAGATGTACCTTTTGGTTGTTCGATGTCAGCTGAACAATGCGAAGGCATCTCGGGGGGATTTTGTTTTGGCTTCTTTTTATGTGATTTTTTTTGAGAAAGTACCTACTCTACATCTGCATTGGGCAGTGCAGGGTGGTGGTTCGCGGGAGCATTGGATGCGCAGGTGGTGCCAGATGATGGTGAGAGAGGGAGGCAACATGGTGGGTCGTTTCTTTACAGAGGAGCTGCTAGACCAGTGGTCGCAGCTCCCAGTGGTTATTGAGGAGTACCTGTATGCGGGTATGAACTATCATGGGGACCCTGAGATGCCATGACCTCCAGGATAGGAATGGGGACCAGCTGGTATGTATGTGTGATGTTTTTGTATTAATATTTATACATAGTGTAGTTTGAGTTGGTTGATAGTTATATGATTATATTCATGGATTGATGGTGTCTTTGTTTGTGTATGCAGATATTGGTCCTCATCTACCTCCCAAGTATCATAGGTGAGTGGTCTCGATTGAGAAGGTGGCGGTCCTTGCAGGGAACCCTCATCAACGACGACGGGAGGCAGAGGCTATTTTTCTGCACTTGGAGGAACTTACTGAGGGTATTTTTGATGACGGTTGGCAGTGTTTAGACAATGTGTTGATTGCCGCCATTCACAGTGTGCCTCCCGAGTGGACCTCTGTGATGAGGAGGATGGCCATGGCATGTGATTACTCTCATCAGGAAAAGAGAGGGGATATTCCTGCAGTGGAATATGAGTCTTCTGAGGAACATGATGATACTGAGCCAGACGATGAGGATGATTCAGAGTCAGAGTAGCAGTTAGTAGGGCTGCCCCTAGTGCGTTGGTGCACTTAGGACTTTTTGCATCGCTATGTATATTCAACTGAGAAAGCATATGTGGCTTCTCATTTTGTACTGAACATATTTTGGATATGCGATATCTATATCTATATCTATATCTATATCTATCTATCTATCTATCTATCTATCTATCTATCTATCTATCTATCTATCTATATATATATATATATATATATATATATATTTTGACACACGTGGATGCATTTTTTATGAGTCTTTTTATGACGATGTGAAATGAAATGCCTATGTGATGTATTTTTTACATGTGTATGCATGCTTATATATGACTATGCATGATGTTGGTTTTGTGAGTTTACTATGTGTGATGATGAATGTAACAATTTAGAATGTCATTAGCTATTTGATCTGCTACACTATTGAGGTTTCTGGGAACATGTGTGAATGTGATGGATTCAAATGTTCTAACCATCTGTTTAGTGCACAGGAATTTTCTAAAGAGGTAGGGATCATGTACCCAGTAGTAGTTATTCAACTGGGAGACAAGAAACTGGGAGTCTAAGAAGAAATCGAGATGGAAAATTCCCAACTGGAGAGCGGCAGACAAGAGTCCATTGAAGCCATCATATTCAGCTTGGTTGTTGGTCGCAATGCCCACGCATATTCCATCGATATGGATCAGCTCATGCGATGGGGAGTAGATGACCCATGCAGCCGAGGCGAGGTTTGGAGACCATTTGATTGCTCTGTCAGCAAATCCAATGTACCAATCTGAGGTAGGATCTATCTGGAGCAATGAAGGAAATAATACATAAGACTCACTTTAAAAAAATGTGTAAAACAAAAAGGGACAAGACTATATTACAAGATGAATTGCCGTCACTTAAAGTGGTGACATTAGAGGGAAATGTTGATGTATATGTAACTTCATAATGTATTCTTCTATGTATTTCATATATTGTAACCCGATGTTTATTCCGGGATGTTTCTATTATGTATTTGAGTCATGTGGTCATGCCCCGATGTTCCG
>LPNX010761549.1:42141-138059 GCA_001517045.1 Pseudotsuga menziesii
AATTGTGCCATTCTGACGAGCAGGTCAGATGTAAGGGCAGAGCCATTCTGGTCATGGCTAAAGGATTAAGTTCCTCCCATGACAGATGTGAGTGCTGGCCATTCCGACGAGCAGGTCGGATGTAAGGGAAACTACCATTCTCTATGAGAATGGAGGCACCTAGTTAGTTACCAGGTAGCTCAGTCGAGGAGGACTGGGGGCCATTCTGATGTGACTACGGAGATGTGTTCTCGTAGGATCAGATGTGAGTGCAAGCCTTTCCATCATTGTGATAGGATGTGTTCTTGTCTGGATGGATGTAAGTGCAGGAAATCTTCCACCACTATGATAGGATTGGTTCTTGTCTGGGTGGGAGTCTTCCATCATTGTGATAGGATGTGTTCTTGTCTAGATGGATGGGCCTTTCTGACGAGTAGGTCAGATGTAAGTGCTGAAATCTTCCACCACTGTGATAGGATTGGTTCTTGTCTGGGTGGGAGTCTTTCATCACTGTGATAGGATTGGTTCTTGTATGGATGAAAGTGGAGAAATCTTCCACCACTGTGATAGGATTGGTTCTTGTATGGGTGGGAGTCTTCCATCACTGTGATAGGATGTGTTCTTGTCTGGATGGAAGGGCCTTTCTGATGAGTAGGTCAGATGTAAGTGCTAAGCCATTTCACAGATGGTAGTTGATTGTGCCTACCATGCTGGTGAATGTGAGTGCTGGGCCTTTCTGATGTGATTGTAGTTTACTACATGATCAGATGTGAGTGCTGGGCCTTTCTGATGTGATTGTAGTTTACTACATGATCAGATGTGAGTGCTGGGCATGCCTTTCTGACGAGCAGTTCACATGTAAGTGCTGGGCGAAGACCTACATGAGGGTAGGCCTACATCCAGCATGAAAAAGGGCTGGCTCTGTAGAACTTCCTATGATGAGATAGTACACACTTGATGATGACCAGTGGAGATCCAGATCGAGAGATGATCTAGATCCAGGTATGATGACTCCGAGAGATCCAGATCGAGTGATGATCCAGATCCAGCAGTGATGATCCAGATCGAGTGATGATCCAGATCTAGTCCAGAGAGATGATCCAGATCAAGTGATGATCCAGATCCAGTAGTGATGATCCAGATCGAGTGATGATCCAGATCTAGTCCAGAGAGATGATTCAGATTGAGTGATGATCCAGATCCAGTCCAGTGATGTTGATCTAGATCGAGTGATGATCTAGATCCAGTGATGCCTTTGTATGATGATCCAGATCCAGATGAATTGAAGATGAAGATGACTTGAAGACGAACATGATCCAGTGATACAGAGAAGAAGACCAGTGCTGAAAATTGTGTCGAAAGAATACCTTCCTAGTTAAGAGGGAGTGTTGATGTATATGTAACTTCGGAATGTATTCTTCTATGTATTTCATATATTGTAACCCGATGTTTATTCCAGGATGTTTCTATTATGTATTTGAGTCATGTGGTCATGCCCCGATGTTCCGATCGGGAGGATTAATAATGTAAACAAGTCATATCAAGTCATTAGGTAAGTCCCCACAGTTTAGGGGCACTTGGGTTATTATACACTAATTAAGGTGTAGGCTCAAGTAATTAATTATGAGTTAAGCCTACATGGTTGAGTGCACTTCAAGTCAACGGAAGAATATAAATAGAGAGTGAGAGTCTCTCTATTTATCACTTGTGAATTACATCACTTGCTCTCTCAAGTGTGGCGCACCTTTGGAGAAGGAAATATTTGGCTTGACAGAAGACAGAAGGCTACTGTTGTGTTGGGAGGTCATCTTACTGTTTTGGGATCACATATTGTGGTTTTCTCCATTTATGGTTTCCCCTCCTAAAATGTTTGTGTATCTTGTCTCTTGTGATGTGCTTATGTGATTGCTGTGCTTGTTATTCTCTCAGTGAAAAGATCTTATCATAATGCTAGATTAAATGTTGAAAAACTAACAGGAAAGTGGTTTGGACTTTCAGGGGATCAACAATCATTCCTTTGTGTGACATGATGAACCCTAGGAGATGGCCCATTAGGAAACATAAAAAACACTTAAAGGGGTTCAAGTGGATTTTGTACTTGCGACATCGTAGGAAGGCTTGCCGCAAGTTGTCTCTGTGTTATGCTTCCTTCTGTGACCATGCAATGAGGTTTCCAAGATAAACCAACACGATGTGGATGAGGTCTCGAAAATAGTGTGTCATGGCATGCTGGAAGGTGGCTCCAGTGTTCTTCAGATCAAAGGGCATTTCTCAATAGGAAAATGTTCCCCACGGGGTTGTGAATGCAGTCTTGTAACGATCTTATTTTCGGATTTGAATTTGGTTATATCCGAAAAACCCGTCCATGAAGGAAAAGAACTCATGTCTGGCACATGCATCGATAATCTGATCGATGAAGGGTGTTGGGAAGTTGTCTTTGGGACATGCCCAATTTAGATCATGGAAGTCTATACAAACGTGGATGGTACCCTATTTTTTATTCACAGGAAAAGGATTTGAAACCCAAGTGGTGTACGCAATGGGGCAAATGAAGTCGGTTGTGTGCAGCTTCTCAATTTCAGCTTTGACCACGAAAACTTTAGAGGGATGAATGGGCCATTGCTTTTGGTGTATAGGGGCCACATCAAGCCATGTGTCGATGTGGTGTTCCACAATGGATGGATCCAACCCAGGAATTTCAGTGTAGGACCAAGCAAAGACGTCCTAGAATTCTTGGAAGAGTGCTTTGTAGGAAGAAACTACTTTCGAGAAGCAGGATGCCCCCAGCATGATTTCTTCAACAACCTCAAGATTGGTTGAGATGTTGATTTTGATGGTTGGAAATATGGTGGCAATGTTCCCTTCTTCGAAGGCATCTGGTGCTAGAATGGGATTTTTGAACCAGTCAACTTTCCCATGAATGAAGTCTTTGGTTTCCATGGAAAACTGGTTAGACTGCAACACAATCTCTTCGGGGAGGAACAACGAACAATGGTGCATGTCGTCCCATGGGTATTCCGGGGCGGTTAAGGCTTCAAGTATATCCTCATCATTGTGGACGCAACAAAGAGACAGGTCTGATAGACTGTCGGTAATGGTGGAGATAAGGGGGCCTATGGAACCAAACATCATGTAAATGGTCATGGTGTCTGAAGAAGGAGGTGGGGGATGGATTTCTTCGATCATAGTGATCTCAGATTCAAGGGAATTTTGTTGAAGGTTGGCTAGAGCTGTTTGAAACTCAGACAAGTCTTGGAAGTGGTGAGAATAGTGTTCATACAATTCACAGAGGGTGCAAGCATGGTTTTTTCTCAATGACTTGTTTCTCACTATTGGACCACTTGGGAGTTCAACCACGAGGAAGTTTTTCGTTGTATCCATGGCATCCAAGTGCATGTGGATTATGGGAATCTAAGGGCATTTTTGAGTTGGATGTCTTTGCTCTTTGTAGATGGTACAAGGTAGGATCTGTCAAGGTTCAGCAGTAGCTTTCTTGTTTTTTCCCCTGGCCCTTTTTGGGTGGGGAGGTGTAGGTGCGGGTGTGGTGGTTGGTTTTTGTGGGCCGGTTGGGGGATGAGATTCGACCAAAATGGGTTGGAAAAGGGTTAAGACTACCTGGGGAATTGGGGGTTGGGTCGATGGATTGAGGTACCCACACGAGAATCCCCAATGTGAAATTGGGCAAGTTTAAGGTATCCCATATTGTCTTAGTCATGATGTAAGGGAGGGGGAATTGGAAGGGAATTGTGTGGACTGGGGAGGAGCCCAAATAACTCCCTGATGGTTGCATGTGGGGATGGGGTTGTGGTTGCAGCTACGGATGGTGTTGCGGCTGCGCATACTGATGCAGCTGCGGATGATATTGCGGATGCGAATGATGTTGCGACTATGGATGGTGTGGTGATCGCGGTTAGGACTACAACTACAGTGGGTGTTTAGGTGCAACATTGCTAGATGAAAGCATGCACAAATCCACAGTATCATTTGGTGTCAACGGTGGTGACACTAAGGGGAAAGAAGCCATCATGGTGGTATTGGAAAACAACTCAGGGCCCACATTCAACAATGGGGAGGCTGGTATTTTGTCAAGCATGGTGTTGACTGTAGGGATAACATTGGCAGGTGCGGTTAGCCCTTGCGGATAAATGGTGTTTTTCGTAGGGATAACATTGGTGGGTGCATTTAGCCCTTGTGGATCGTGATAAGTCAGTTGGTCAACCATCATGATTTTCCCTTTGTGAGGGAACATCATGAGATGGAAAACAGTTGATGTTACAGCTCTCATGGCATACATATAACTTCTTCCGAGGAGAAGGTTATAGTGCAACTGAGCATTGACATCCTGCATGTCAATCAGTACTGTTTTCCTGGCCAATGTGATGGGAACGTGTGGGAGGATTCCTTGGGCTTTAGTGGGGTGTCCATCATAAGCCCATGGAGTAGTAAAGGATGGTTGCAAAATTGGGGATCCAAGCTTGTTCCAGACTAAGGTAAACATAACACACATGGATGCCCCCTCTTCCACTATGCACTGGTGCACGACCAAATTCTGAATGGATACTGGGATTTGGAAGGCAATGGTTGATGGCATCCACATTTGTTCATTCTCTGTGTCAAATGTGATCAAATTGGAGTCAAAGGGGTCTACAGCACCAAGGGTGGCTAGTAAGGATTTCCGCTGTGTTGGGAAATTTTTGAGTACCTCAAAAGCAGACATGGTCATAGGTGTTTGGGCCAAATCATCCATGATTCTGTAGCTTACAGCATCTCTATCCATGACATTGTTGGAAACCTGTCGTATGGGGGGGCGCAGAGGAAAAGGGGGTAAATGAAGAGGTGCATTGGTTGTTTTGGACATAGATGTCATTGATGTGTCAGTGGGTTCGGTGTTAGTTCTGTACTGATTTCGTCTGGTCTGTAAATTGACCTCTTCAGTTGTCATGGCTAGCAGGTGGTGAACACCTGTTTCTACTGTTGGAGGTGCTCCCTGGGCATTGGGATTGAGTTTGGGATTGGGTGTAATTGCTACCAGTCCTTGGATTGGAAATGGGTTTTGGAGCACCATGGGTGGAGGCCCTAGTGGTGTCAGGTTGGGTTGAGTTTGGGATGACGTATTGGTAGCATGATGAACCTAATTGTGAATGGCCTTCTTGGCACAACCTATGAAGGGGAATTCGTGTGTATAGAACCTGTAGACCTCACACAACTTGCATGGTTGATTTGTGCCCAACAGAGTGTTGCGTCTAGGTGTGCTTGGTTGCTAAGGATTTTGGACTGGCCGATTTGCCCCGACATTGTTGGGAGGGTTTGGTTGTTGATCGACTCCCTACAATTGATTGTTTCCTTGGTTCTGGGCTGAGTTATTTCTAATTTTCCTTTGTTGTTTATTAGGGACTGGCTGGCTAGGGTGGTTTTGTTGTGCAAACACCTGTCCCGAAGGTGCTGGTGAAGTGGGGGTGGGGGATTGAGTGGATTGCACGGGTGGTGCATAGTAGACTTGGGGGGTGGAGGTGCTACAAATTTGGGAATTTGTCCTGCATATTGTTGTGTTAGCCAAGCTAATGCCTAGGCCTGTAGCTACAACATAGGTTGTGCATAATATGTTGTAGCTCTAGACTAGGACATCATTCTTGCATAGTCTAGAGTTTGGTTTGGGTAGGAAACACTAGGGGTGTTTCTTGGTTGTGGTGGTATTAAAGGTGGTGTCGGGTAGTGTTGTGGTTGGTGGGAGATAGAACCTATGATTCCATTTGAGGCACGGGATGCCCCTGGTGCATCCTGATGGGAGGTGCCTACACAGGGAGCATCTGGAATGATGGTGTAAAGGCATCCAGACTATGCGTAAATGAGATCAAGCTACTGGGAATTAAATATGGCCTCTTCCTCTATTTCGGGATGTTCGGAGGCAACATCCTTGGCTATAGGTGGCAGGAAGTTTTTCAAAAACTAGTCCAGGAAGATCCTATCATTAAGATTTATCTTGCACAAGCTGCGACATCGCCTCCACTCGTGGATGTGGTCAGTGATATGGGTCGCAATGTTCTAGTGGAAATATAGAAAGATTTCCACTCCTTCATCATATTTGACGCGGAGTTGGAAATATTGCAGGAACATAAAGGCCAAGGAGTTGAAATATGGGTACTTGGATTGTGGTAGCTCAATGTACCACTTAGCTGCAGCACTTGTGAGGGTGCGTTGGAATAGTCTGAGTCTGATTGAATCATCTACGATGTTGTTTGATGAGCACCATAGGTGAAATGTCATTATATGGTTTTGAGGGCACTCCCCTTCCTTCCCTTGAAACTTGGGAATGTTAGAGGGGAGTTTGGTTGGCATGGGAGGCCAAAAGGTTTGATGGCATATGGGGTCATTTGTTAACCAAACCAATTCAGGCAGGTTGAGGCATGCCATGAAAGGAAGGTTTGACCAAATCTTGATGTGTGATGGGGTAGCAATGGTGGTGGGGTTTGCAAGGATATGATGCACTTGCATGACCAGGGGTACTTGTGGCATAGTTTAGGATGGGCCACTACCCCCAGGTGTGGTAAATAGAACCGTGTGAGTGGAAGGGCCACTGCTCCCATGTGTGACAAGTGGGATGGTTTGATTGTTAACTATGGGTGGAGGGAGATGGCTTATGACAGTCTGGATGATGGTGTTAGGACCTCTACTAGGGGTGCTGGTGGTGGTGTGGGGTATGGACATGGGTCCACTACCAATCACCAAGCCAGAAAATGGATCCAAGTTTGCACTAGCCATGGGGCTAGATAGTGCAGTATGTAGATCTAGCTTAGATTGATATGATTCTAATTCTAAATAAGAGGTTGTGTGGCCTTCTGATGGTGTAGTGGGTCATCGAGAATGGTCTCGACAGTGTTGGTTCAATGACATGAACTGTGGTGGATCACCTCTTAGGCATGAGGAAGAGCATCGAGGATCAATTGTGTTTGGTTGGTAGATCTGGTGGTGACGTTCTGGACCCCAGTTTTAATGGCTTCCTATTGGCTTTCAGGTGGTCACTCAGCCACCAAGAATTCCAGGAGACAACACTTGGGTTTTTCCTCACGGGAGTGCTAGTCAATCGATGGGGGTTGTTTCTCGTTTCACTTGGTAATTCGTCTTAGCAGCCAGCTACTTTAGGGTTCCCATGGTACTCCTCCTAATGAGTTTATGGGTTGATCCCAAGTACTTCCCACGGTTAAGGTACTCAGGGACTTATGTCCTCAAGGAATGCAAGTGTTTGAATTAGTATAAATTATAAATTTTAATGGCTAGCTTAGCGTCATGAATTGAGTTTGGTTGTTTTATTTGGTATGGTTTGTGTGAATGGATTTTGTATTTTTGTTACCTTTGGTGGCTACTTATATGGTTTATGTATATTTCACAAATATTGTTTGGTTTATTGCAGAATTCATAACATGGGTAAATTTTTTATGAAAGCAGTAAATTGTAAACATAAATTTAAACACATGCCATACCTAAATCTGAACTATGGTAGCCTGACTAGGTGACTGCCTTACACCTGTATTTTTGTTTGACCAGGAAAGAGTGTTGGGCTCTCAACACAATGGGACTAAACCCATCCATAGATCCTTATGTCACTCTCCGGGTGCAAGGTCGGTGAACAGGGAAGATGCGAACGTCGTGAAACCCCCATCAATCTCCACCCCCTCTACCTTCCAAGTCATCCATTTTTTGTGGTCTCGAAAAATTTACAGATGAAGTGCCTATTACTATATGATCTTCACCCTTCATCTTATCCCAGAATACCCTGAAGGGTGATGATTGGGTAGAGGAGGAAGGGCTAGGCAAGATATCAATTTCCAATTAAGAATAGAAACTTAAGCTATAGTAATTTTATTCAAGATTTGTAATCATATTCATTAAACCATTAACCATTTGATTTATTAGTTATTTACACATATTTATGAAATAAACACAGATTGCTGGACAAAGGTGGTTGAGCCACACTAACAATCCAAATAACTTAAAAAATCGAATCTAAGAGACATATCGCATGTTTCGGGGCCAATGTGGCGAGGGGGTCACCAAAATTTCCAAAATACAAGCAAGGGGGTCGCTCAGAAATAGAAAACAAGAGAGATCTAGCTCCTGAGAGGGAATTCATGCCTTTCTAGAAAAACTTAGTGACCAGGTCCCCTATTTCAGCCCGATAAGTGTGACCTGGCCCGGAAAGAGGAAATTTTTTTAACCTGAGCAGGAGACAACCGATAGTAACTTGTACTTTGGTTAAATGGGCTTGATTTGGACTTAAGAAGGATCGAATGTGAATTAAAATGCAGAAAAAGATAGATCTAAACCAGATTTAACATAAAATTAAACTAGGGAAAATAACAACTAAAACACAAAAATTAAATCGAGGGATCCTATGGGATCGACCTGGTATGGTCGTCAATTTTGTAGTAGGGATTTCAACCTTGCTACAGGCAGGAACATCTCCCTTCCATCTATAGGATGAAATGGTAGGGTTCCTATTGGTTGGAAGAAGAGAAAGAAAACCTGCAAACAACATTACAACCAAGCTGTAGAAACCCTGCAAGAAACTATTAGAAAACAAATGGTTGCAAGAGATCAATGGAAGCACGCAACAAAGCATGAGAAACAAACCTGCAAGAAAAATATGTTAGAAAACTACAATATGAATGAAATAAACACAAGTATACCTTCTTTGGGTGGAAATGGGCCACCATGCCCTAGCTTTGGGAGCACCTCTCAATGGGATGGAAGCTTTGGCTTATGGATCAATGGAGGAGAGGGATCATGAATGGCTTGAGAGGAAAATGGTCTCAAGGAACTCACATGGGCAACATAACTATAGGGAGAGAAGGAGCGTTTTGAGGGTGACCCCTGTTAGCACTGAAAATGTACTCAGGTTGTAAAAAGTAAATCCCAAGAGTAACAGCAAAACCACTTTTAGAAAGAAACTGGCTTTTCTTTCTAGAGAGGGATCTCTCAGATATAGATTTAACAAGGCCAGAAATATATGTCAACACTCAAAAATTATAAAGATGGTCGAAACAATACACAGAACCATTGGGCATGGAGTCACATATAGATAAAAATATCACAAAATCGCATGTTCAGGAATTTATCAAAGGCAAGGTAACCATTTAATCACAGTCATTCATTGATTCATTTGGAATAGAAGAAAAGAGAACAGTCCATCAATACAGAGCATCATATGACGAATTCTATATCGAATTTAGCAGAAGGATTTATAAAATATTTGAAACAATGATCAAAGCACGGCCAGCATGAGTTTTAATCATTCAACGCTATATTTCAAATATGAAGGAAACAGAATGGTGTAAAACTGGAAAAAACAATAACAGAGAATGAGAAGCACAAATTGTAATATAAATGACACATGAATCTCTGATAATTCATTCACATTCAACTTTGTTCTTCAAAAAATATATGTTTTCCAAAACTCTCAACAACAGGATGGGTTCCAACCCCCATCTCATAAAATAGATGCAAATATATAGATAAAATAGTTTGATCTTCCAAGAAGATTCATAACTGAATGATCGGTTTAATTAAGGTCTTGTAACTGAATTCCTAACTCTTAGGAATAAACTATAGCTTTAATCCTAACAAATCATTTAGCTAAAATCAACTTGATAACGTCTCTTCGTCTAGTCAGCTCCTTGGCACGTAACACCTGTCTCTATGAATGAAGGATGTATTTTGTCTTCCCGAACCTTTCCACGGCCTTCCATTGCTCTGAGATTGGGATATCACATTCCATCATTTCTCGAATGGCCACTTCATATGACACCTTGGGCAATCCTTTCCTGATCATCAGGAATTTCTTCACTTGAAATTCCACCACCTTCAGACAGCTTGGATTTTTTATGTGATCCGTCTTCATCCAATTCCATGCTCTCGACCTCAGAGAGACTTCTTTTAATTACAATACTAGTACCCTCTATTATTTGGGATACTGTAACTGGTACAATACGTGTATCTTCGTCAGACTTGGGAGTCTCCATAAACTGCAACAGATTGGTTATTTCAGCTAAACCTTCAATAGACTGGTGATCAAGCGGCTTGTTCTTGTTGGCCTGTTTCCTCAGGGAGATCACATGGTGGGGATCATAATTTATCTTTGGCTCCTTTTTGAATTCCATGCCCACCAATAACTTTTCAATAAACACTAAGGAACCTTTAATTTTAAAAATAAAAGAGCCAACCTTGAGGGGGAATTTAATGTTTGAAGATTGTTTAAAAGCACCAAAATGATCTTCCTCAGACTGCAACCTCTGCCTCATGAATTCTAATGCAAAAATTCTCATGGTTAGGAAGGTGGTTAACTTATAAGGCTGCCCGTAAAATCCATATACCCTTAAAACAATGAAATCTTTGTGCAGGAACCAGTCTCCAACTCAGTCTTCAGGTGAGGACTGCATCAGACACTTAATATCCTCCAACACACGGGGAAATTCTTCATCGAACAACATTTTATATATCTTAGACATAATTGAATTGGAAAATTCAAACATACTAATTTGCTTGGGCCAATCAGAGGAGAAAATAGTACTCAAAAATTGTAACTGAGTGACATTTGAACATAGCAGCATGTTCAACAGGTAAGTCTGAAATTTAAAGAACCAGACTTTCAGAAATTCACTTAAATGAAGATGGATTGCTTATGCTAAGTATTCGTCAAAATTGAATACTGGAACTAACTGGGATTCAGAACCTAAGGAACTTATTTTCAATAAAAAAACAAGGATGACTTCACTCACATGACAATCATCATTAAGACCCAATATTTGACAGACTAGAGATACCACTAATTGAACTTCACTTTTAAAAATATGCATAGGGTAAGGTAAGAAAATACCATCTAGAGATTGACCTTATTTCAAAATATTAGATAGGAATTGGCAACAAGCTTCAGTTTCACAACTCTTGAACAATTTAGCAAGGATTAATTCATTCATAGGTTCACGTTGGTCAGGGTAACTGTCAGGAAAACTGAGATTTTCGCGGATGACTATGGCACTGATTTTACAGAGGATTCGAGACGTAGAGTGGCTAACAATGATTCTCTGAGAAGGGGAATAATTCACAGCACACCATTCCATGAATTCTGGAAAATGTAAGGTTTGTTCGAGCGCGAAATAATACAAAAAGGATTTACAGACATTCAAGACATCGTTTCCCTGTGAATTATAGTGCCATAACTTTTCTTTACTGAACGACATGCTTCCTATAGACAAAAATAGGTCACACACACCTCTATCCCTATCAACTAAATAATATTCCCTGTCATCTACAAAATGACCAGACCCTTGTAATTCCTTCCCCTGGTCCATAATTTAGCTTATAAATGGCAATTAGACAGGAGAATTATGGGCGTTTAAGCCTTACCTGTTAACTGTAGTGGTGTGTGCTTGAAACTGACAGTCAAAAGTTGATGAATCCACAAGTCTTTTTCACTTGTCCGGTGCCAATAAAATAACCACAGGACAAGTCAACTTCCCTTTTATAGGACCCCACTCTGGAGCGTCCTTTCGGTGGTTTCCAATAAACCACTTTCATCTCCAGATTGCACAATGATTAGCCATGTGGACAACGGTTTATATTCTGCAACCACCCTTTACCTTTATCTGCCGTGTACCTTTATGTTCCGGATCCATTTGTGACCATTGATCTATTGCACATTTAATTTTTAACCTTCGGATCATGTGCCACGTACCTCATTCCACTGGGTGTCCCGGTCATATCCATCATGCAAGTTTCCACTTCGGAGTCATCCACAACCGTCGATGTGATCTACCTTTATTTCTCCGTCGTTAGATCAAGAAACATGTACTTGATTCCGCTGGGGCTTCGTTGTTTTAACAATTGCACGGATTCACAAAGTGGATTTTATACAGACTGTGGATCTGTTCGAGCTAGATCAACGACCGTTGATCCATATATCATGTTAAACTCCCGCCTACACTTATTCTCCTCGCATATTTTGAAAAGCAGACAAAATATAAGCCGTTGATCTTCTCTTTTTCGCTTCGCACTGTAGGATCCTTTGATAACTTCTTGGTTTTCGCCTTTTACCATACTTCTATACTATAAAATTTTAACCAAAGTATTGCAAAAAACTATTACTTTCTTTCTACCATGGTCTGTTTTCTCCCCAACTAAATAACGGTGTTAACAGCTGGCTCCATCTAGGGATGACATCCTCCCTGTGAGGTATCAAAGAACTCGTAGACGAGGTACCTGTATTTGATTTTTTCACAATAATTTGCAGAAAACTCATCTTTTTCTTTTTTGTAGATATATTATTTTTTGTTTTGAGAAGGGAACAACATGCCTCCCGTACCTTAGGGCCTTCACCGCGGGCTTCAAATACATTAGGCTTACCATTCATGTTAACTTTGTAAAGAGAAATAAGTATTTATAGGCTATAATACAAATCTTACCCTCCACCTTAGGACAGGTAATGTTTCAGATACCTTCCATTAATAGGGTTACTTTCCAAAAGAACCCCATTTGGATATTCTAGCAGAAATGCATTTTTCCCTCTATATCCAGCAACAACATAAGGACCTACCCACATATGGTCAAATTTCCCGTGTTTGTCTTCATTAGGAGCATCCCACTTCAGGACCAAATCATCAATCAGAAACTGCTCTTCTTTGATTCTTCTGTCAAAAGTATTTTTCATTTTTTCTTGATGTGATTGCACCTTGTCATAAGCCTTATTCCTTTGCTCATCCAGTTCAATAATCTGATTTATCCTCCTTGCATATGATTAGGTTCTTCTTGCTGATCTTGGAAATATCTCATAACCGAAACACCCAATGATGCTGGAAAAATGACTTCAGTCCCGTACACCAGTTGGAAAGGGGACATTCCAATCGCCCTTTTGGTACTAATTCTGTCGGCCCATAGAGCATACTTGAGCTTGGTGTGCCAGGACCTTTTGTTATCTTCTAACAATTTTTTGATGATCCTTACTAGGCTTTTATTAGAAGATTTTGCCAACCCATTTCCCTGCAGATAAAGGTAGTTGAATGATTGAGGCTTATAGGGTACTTGTGACAGAAATCAATCATCCTCTTGGATTTAAACGCAGCTGCATTATCTGTTACTATTCTTCTTGGGCACCCGAATCGAGCCAATATATTTTCCTCAAGGAACTCCATGATTACATTTTCAGTGGCTCTTCTAGTGGGAATAGCTTCAATGCATTTTGTAAAATAGTCTGTAGCCGTCAAAATCCATTTGTGTTGCCCTAATGAATTGGGGTTTATTTCTCGAATAAAATCCAAACCCCATTGCTGGAAAGCAGCTTCTACGGTTATGGGATTCAAAGGGAGAGGAAGTACCTTTCTCTTTCCGTAAAAAATCTGGCATTGATGGCACTTGCTAGTTTCTTTATACACGTCTAAAAATAATGTAGGCCAATAATAGCCTGCTCTTATAATTTTGTTTGCCGTCACTTTCCAAGAGTGATTTCCCCCACAATATCCCTTATGAAATTCTTTGACTGTATGCTGAGCTTCATTTTCCAAAAGACAATTCAGCAACACTCCTCCGGGGTCTTTCCAATAGAGATATTGATTTAGGATACAAAATTTAGTAGCCTTTAATTTTATGGACCGGGTTCTTGACTTACTCAACCCCTCCAGTGCTTGTAAATTTCGAAGGACATATACAATATCGGAATACCATGGAGAAGCCACAAAATCGGCCATTACTTCTACTTCTGTATCTAACTGATTAGCTTGATGAGATAAGAAATTAATTTGCAAAGCTTCACAATTTGAATTAGCCATCATTTTAGCTAATCCTTGTCCTTTAATCAACTTGGTGGGTTTTATTTCGATATCATATTCCAATAATGTAGCAATCCATTTTGCTCTTCTACCTTCTGGATCTGGTTGTGTCAGGATTCCCTTTACAGCAGCAGATGCAACATGTGCAATTATATGTGAGTGCAGAATATACACTTTGAAATCCTTCAGTGCTTTAACTAAGGCATAAGCTTTTTTTTCCATAATGTCATATTTCAATTCTCCATCCCTTAACATTTTGCTAAAAAACGCTATGGGCTGTTCCAAATTTTCATCATTTTTCTGTAACAGAACTGTAGCTATAGTATATTCTGAAGCATATGAAAATACTGAGAATTCTTTGGTAAAATATGGGCTCACCAACACAGGAGCCTCTGATATTGCTTTTTTTATTTCCCAAAAGGACTTTCTAGCTTCAGCATTCCATTTTATCTCATGACCTTTCTTCAACATATTTGTGATATTCATTAAGATCTCAGCAAAACTTGGCACAAACCTTCTCAAGAAATTTACCTGCCCCAAGAATGATTGTATCTCTTTTTTTCTCCTGGGTTCACCCACTTTCAAAATTGCACTCACCCTTTCAGGATCAATTTCTATTCTAGCTTTTGATATTATATGGCCTAGCAACTTTCCTTATTCTAATGCAAAGTTGGATTTCTTTGGATTCAATGATATACCAAACTTCCTACATTTCATGAACACTTTTTCCAGATGACGCAGATGCTCTCTGTCAGACTTTGAATAGACTGTGATATCATCCATGTATATCACTACAAACCTTCCAATTTCCCCTGCAAAAGCAATGTCCATAGCTCGTTGGAAGGTAGCCCCTGCATTAATCAAACCAAAAGGCATCTTTGCATACATAAAGGTGCCCCAAGGTGTAGTAAAAGCAGTTTTTTCTTGATCTCCAGGTAATACCTTGATCTGATTATACCCGGAAAAACCATCCAGCATTGAAATTATTTCATCTCCCACTACTTGCTGCAGTATATGATCCATCTTGGGTAGAGGATAGTTATCTTTCATGGAAACTTTATTCAAATTGCGGAAATCTATGCACAATATTATCTCTCCGTTATTTTTCCTGACAGGAACCAAGTTTGCAACCCATTTTGAAAACCTCAATGTTACAATGATCTTGGCATCAAATAGCTTCTTGATTTCTTTCTCAATAATAGGCAGCAGCTTGGGGTTTATTCTTCTGAGCTTTTGTTTAAAAGGTCTCTCCCCAGGATTTATAGGAATGGTATGTTGTATGATAGAGGTATCATACTCCTTGAGATCCTCATAACTCCAAGCAAAGACATCTGTATATTTTTTCATTAATTTCACATATTCTTCTTTTTCTTTTTCAGGTAATTTTTTGGACAACTTCACAATCTTAGAATTTTATTCTGTACCAATATTCTTGTCTTCGATAGCATTATCAACAGGCTTCACTTTTGGATTTTTAGCCACATCATTCTGATCAAAAATATTTTCTAGAGGGATTAGTTCTCTTGGCATGAAATTGTTTTTCAATTGGATGATGTCCTTACCTCCTAAGGTCCCTTTCAATTTTTTAGTTCTATTCCCTTCCTTCTCAAGTTCTTCATCATCTTGAATACTCTCGTCATTTTCATTCTCAGTGTCAATAGGAGTATTCAAAAATTCTTCTGAAAGTTCAAGGAATCTCCTGATCTGCATATCATCTTCAAACACCTACCAATATTTAGAGTTATCAGGAATAGACGGTCTATTCACAATTTCCACCTGGTATTCCCTCTGACCAGCAACAGGGGTTTCAAATTTCCCAGCGGCCACAGCTAAAGAATCAGCTACCAAATTTTCATGCCTAGGAATCACCTGAATTGTATGCTCCGTAAAGAAGTTACCAATCATATCCCACACTTCATTTCTATAAGCCCTCATCCGAGGATGTCTAGTTTGATAGCTTTCATTTATTTGTTTTATCGCCAACTCTTAATCTCCTAAGATATTTACTTTTTGAGCTCCTAATTCTTTCAAAGCATGTAATCCCAATAATAGAGCTTCATATTCTGCCACATTATTTGTACATTCAAATGTCAGTTTGTATGACAAGGCTTTGAAATCCCGAATAGGAAAAATTATGTACACACCGGCTCCAGTACCTACTTTCGCAGCAGACCCATCAAAGTACATAATCCACTGGCCTTCTCTTTTTTGCTTCACTTCCAAAGCATCCTGTTCTATCACTTCCTTTTCCTTATCTTCTTCAGACTTCTTATGCAAAGCCTCCTCTGCATCATGTGGAACAACATCATTGAAGAAAATGGAGGACCCCAAATCAGTATCAACAGCATAAATGTGATGAATTTCAGGTTTGTATTGACTACTTACTACGTATGGAGTTCTCTTTTCACTATATAGTCTTCTGTTCCCATCTTGAATAGGAATCGTGGCATACGACATATCCATCTGCAAACTGCCTTTCAATTTGGAAGTCCAGGATCTTGACAACAATACCCCGAACTTTGGTGGGATATCTGCCACTACCACATCCATAACTATAGTTTTAGAAGGCAATTTGTTTAGGGTTACCACCATGTCTTTAATTAATCCAAGGCATTTTACTCTTTTAGAATCAAAAGAATACAGATCTTTATAAGGTCTTGTTACCTCCAATCCCAGACTTTCTACCACCCCTTTAGGCATTATATTATGCGATGCCCCTGAGTCCAGCATAGCATTATGGAACACTTTATCATGCACATTTAGAATTAAATAGAAAGGAGGAACTTCTTCCCCTTCTAAATTTTCAACTTTTGATCCAAATGAAATAGCGGGATTATCATCATTCAGTTCTAAAATGTCAGACTGCCATTCTCCTTGATTTTTTACCATTTTCGTGATAGTATCCTTGTATTCAGTGTTTCTCAATAAATCATTGAACGGAATAGAGATATTTAGCTTTGAAAGTTCATTTTGTAAATTAAAACCAGAACTAATTCTTTCCACATCAACCAGAGTCGCCTGCTTTGTTATTTTATCCCTTTGTACACCATTTTCAACCTCTTTATTTACAAAAGAGTCTTTTTGTAGTTCTTTTCCCTTTTCTACATTCAAAGAACTAGTAGAAGGCTGATTTGGGTTCGCCTTCCATTTATTTATGAGGACATCCCTGTTCCTCAACCTGATTTTCCTCTGCACATCATCCATAGCATGTAAATAACCCCTTTGATACAACTCGTTCTCCCTTTCAAATTCTTCATTTCCACCCTCTTGCTCGAACAAGTTATGCTCCTCTTCAGTAAGAGAGATCTATGAATCTTTCTCTCCAAAAAGGTGAATCTCATTTTTAGTTGGATCTTCTTCATCAGCAACATAATTTTTAGGAAAAGGTGGAAGAATTGGTTGTTCCTCCTGATTTCTTGGATTTCTTACGTCTCTTTGTCTGTTTTGGGGAGGAACTAGAGGATTCAGTCTTCTGAAATTAGGATTCCTGATCTGAGGCTCAGCTTGTTCTCTATTGAATCCTCTATTATCCATAGTTAATCTATCCATCAACTTTTCCATGGTTTCCAACATCATTTCAAATTTGACATCATTAGTAGAAGAAGATGTAGAACGCAAATTATCTTCTTTTTTCCTTCTATCAATATCTCTATGTTTCATCTTTCCACTTGCCATCATATTTGCCTCTACTTCTAGAGCATCTATAAACATAGCAACAAGAGTTGCTGATTTTCTTTATCTTAATGAAAATGCAAAGTCATTATCAAAAGCTCTAGAATAATGTAATTTAGCTGCGGCTGCAGAAGGTTTTATGTCTTCCGGAATGGAATTGTAAATCCTCATAAACCTACTAGAAAACTCGTGGACAGATTCAAAACCTCCCTTTTTGAGACTGTTATACTGAGATAGGAGTTGCAAAGGATTCTATTTATCATCCCACCTATCTAAGAAAAATTTTTGGAAAGCCTAAAAATTCACTATGGACCCATTTGGAAAATCTTTAAACCATTTCTTTGCCTCACCTAAAAAACTCTGAGCAAATAACCGCATTTTGACATCTGGGAAATCAACTTCTTCCAAGTCAATGAAATCTTCAAACTTGGCAACATGCTGTTTTGTGGTTATGTCACCTTCTCCATCAAATAAAGAAATTATTTGGGAATAATTCAGAGGAAGATCATGTAATACAACAGAAAAACGCAGGGGAGCAAATATGGCTGCCATTGGTCTAGGTGGATTTGCAGGGACTGAAGAGGTTTGAGTATTCTGAGAGGTAAAGGTTTCAGCCTTTGTGGTTTGTTGCAAATATCTCCAAAGGGAATCCAACAAGTAAGATTCTAACCTACGGGGATTAGACTCAGTATTCTTAAGGTCAGACTCAGATTTGGTTTTCAACAGATTTTTTCCAACGTTAACTTCCCATTTTGGATCAATATGAGAATCCTGAGATGATGATGCTCCAAACAAAGGAAAATCTAGCTTTTATTTATTTTTCCTTTTAAATAGCTTTTCTGGGTCTTCAAAACTTTTCAAGACTTCGGTATCACAGTTACCTCGTGTCTTTCTTCTTGAAGCCAGAATGGCTCCTTAAGTTCTGAACAAGCTTCACAATGGATTTGCCAGGACAAATATACAGCCTCTTCTGCTGATAAAATTCATGTTTTCCCATAGAAATATTTTTCCAAATTTTGTCATTCTCCCAGGGCAGATATGCACTTTCATTCCCCGGAAACGGCGCCAGTTTGTTAGCACTCAGAATGTACTCAGGTTGTAAAAATTAAATCCCAAGAGTAACAGCAAAACCACTTTTAGAAAGAAACTGGCTTTTCTTTCTAGAGAGGGATCTCTCAGATATAGATTTAACAAGGCCATAAATATATGTCAACACTCAAAAATTATAAATATGGTTGAAACAATACATAGAACCATTGGGCATGGAGTCACATATAGATAAAAAGATCACAAAATCGCATGTTCAGGAATTTATCAAAAGCAAGGTAACCATTTAATCACAGTCATTCATTGATTCATTTGGAATAGAAGAAAAGAGAACAGTCCATCAATATAGAGCATCATATGACGAATTCTATATCGACTTTAGCAGAAGAATTTATAAAATATTTGAAACAATGATCAAATCACGGCCAACATGAGTTTTAATCATTCAACGCTATATTTCAAATATGAAGGAAATAGAATGGAGTGTAAAACTAGAAAAAAGAATCACAGAGAATGAGAAGCACAGACTGTAATATAAATGATGCATGAATCTTTGATAATTCATTCACATTCAACTTTGTTTTTCAAAAAATATATGTTTTCCAAAACTCTCAACAACAGGACGGGTTCCAACCCCCATCTCATAAAATAGATGCAAATATATAGATAAAATAGTTTGATCTTCCAAGAAGATTCATAACTGAATGATCGGCTTAATTAAAGTCTTGTAACTGAATTCCTAACTCTTAGGAATAAACTACAGCTTTAATCCTAACAAATCATTTAGCTAAAATCAACTTGATAACGTGTCTTCGTCTAGTCAGCTCCTTGGCGCGTAACACCTGTCTCTATGAATGAAGGATGTATTTTGTCTTCCCAAACCTTTCCATGGCCTTCCATTGCTCTGAGCTTGGGATATCACATTCCATCATTTCTTGAATGGCCACTTCCAGGTCCATGTACGCTTCATATGACACCTTGGGAAATCCTTTCCTGATCATCAGGAATTTCTTCACTTGAAATTCCACCACCTTGAGATAGCTTGGCTTTTTTATGTGATCCGTCTTCATCCAATTCCATGCTCTCAACCTCAGAGAGACTTCTTTTAATTACAATACTAGTACCTTATGTTATTTGGGATACTGTAACTGGTACAATACGTGTATCTTCGTCAGACCTGGGAGTCTCCATAAACTGCAACAGATTGGCTGTTTCAGCCAAACCTTCAATAGACTGGTTATCAAATGGCTTGTTCTTGTTGGCCTGTTTCCTCAGGGAGATCACATGGTGGGGATCATAATTTATCTTTGGATCCTTTTTGAATTCCATGCCTACCAATAACTTTTCAATAAACACTAAGGCACCTTTACTTTTAAAAATAAAAGAGCCAACCTTCAGGGGGAATTTAATGTTTGAAGATTTTTTAAAAGCATCAAAATGCTCTTCCTCAGACTGCAACCTTTGCCTCATGAATTCTAATGAAACAATTATCGGGGTTAGGAAGGCGGGTAACTTATAAGGCTTCCCGGTAGATCCATATACCCTTAAAACAGTGAAATCTTTGTGCAGGAACCAATCTCCAACTCGGTCTTCGGGTGAGGACTGCATCAAACACTTCATCTCCTCCAACACATGGGGAAATTCTTCATCAAACAAAATTTTATATATCTCTGACATAATTGAATTCGTGAATTCAAACATACTGATTTGCTTGGGCAAATCAGAGGAGAAAATAGTACTAAAAAATTGTAACTCAGTGACATTTGAACATAGCAGCATGTTCAACAGGTAAGTCTGAAATTTAAAGAACTGGACTTTCGAAAATTCACTTAATTGAAGATGGATTGCTTCCGCTAAGTATTCGTCAAAACTGAATACTGGAACCGACTGGGATTCAAAACCTAAGGAACTTATTTTCAATAAAAAACCAAGGATGACTTCACTCACGCAACAATAATCATCAAGACCCAATATTTAACAGACCAGAGATACCACTAATTGAACTTCACTTTTAAAAATATGCACAGGGTAAGGTAAGAAAAGACCATCTAGAGATTGACCTTCTTTCAAAATATTAGATAGGAATTGGCAATGGGCTTCAGTTTCACAACTCTTGAACAATTCAACAAGGATTAACTCATTCACAGTTTCACGTTGGTCAGGGTAACTATCAGGCAAACTGATATTTTCACGGATGACTGTGGCACTGATTTTACAGAGGATTCGAGATGTAGAGTGGCTAAAAATGATTCTCTGAGAAGGGGAATAATTCACAGCACACTATTCCACAAATTCTGGAAAATGTAAGGTTTGTTCGATCTTGAAATAATACAAAAAGGATTTACAGACATTCAAGACATCGTTTCCTTGTGAATTATAGTGCCATAACTTTTCTTTACTGGCCGACACGCTTCCTATAGACAAAAATGGGTCGCACACACCTCTATCCCTATCAACTAAATAATCTTCCCTGTCATCTACAAAATGACCAGACTCTTGTAATTTCTTCCCCTGGTCCATAATTCAGCTTATAAATGGCAATTAGACGGGAAAATTATGGGCATTTAAGCCTTACCTGTTAACTGTAGCGGTGTGTGCTTGAAACTGACAGTCGAAAGTTGACTAATCTGCAAGTCTTTTTCACCCGTCCGGCACCAATGAAATAACCACGGGACAAGTCAACTTCCCTTTTATAGGACCCCACTCCGAAGCGTCCTTTCGGTGGTTTCCAATAAACCACTTTCGTCTCTGGATTTCATGACGATTAGCCACATGGACAGCGGTTTATATTCCGCAACCTCCCTTTACCTTTATTTGCCGTGCACCTTTACGTTCCGGATCCATTCGTGACCATTGATCTATTGCACATTTAATTTTTAACCTTCGGATCATGCGCCATGTACCTCATTCCACTGGGCGTCTCGGTCATATCCATCGTGCAAGTTTCCGCTCCGGAGTCATCCACAACCATCGATGTGATATACCTTTATTTCTCCGCCGTTAGATCAAGAAACATGTACTCGATTCCGCTGGGGCTTCGTTGTTTTAACAATCGCATAGATTCACAAAGCGGATTTTATACAGACCGTGGATCTGTTCGAGCTAGATCAATGACCGTTGATCCATATATCATGTTAAACGCCCACCTACACTTATTCTCCTTGCATCTTTCAAAAAGCGGACAAAATATAAGCCGCTGATCTTCTCTTTTTCGCTTCGCACTGTAGGATCCTTTGATAACTTCTTGGTTTTCGCCTTTTACCATACTTTTATACTATAAAATTTTAACCAAAGTATTGCAAACAACTATTACTTTCTTTCTACCATGGTCTCTTTGCTCCCCAACTAAATAACAGTGTTAACAACCCCCACCCCTCTATTTATACTTTTTTCTTGAGATTTTAGGGTTTTAAGCTCCTGGTTAAGGCTTTAGCCCCTTTTTTGGGCTTTAAGCCCCCTTTCACCCATTTCTTAGCTCCTTTGAGGAGTTTTAGCCCCCTTTTGGAGGTTTTATCCCCTATGAGCTATTTTGGCACTTTTTAGGGGTTTGAAACCCCTTTTTCATATTTTTGAGCCTTTTTGAGGGTGTGGGGGTCAAATGAGGGTCGTACATAGATGTCTTTAGGTGGTGTAGGTCATGTAGAGCTTACTGAGGGATTTTTTGGGTTAACAAGCCATGCTTTAGGCTTGGTCAATATTTCAACACTAAACGATTAGTCAAACGGGTGGCTTAATGGAATTAAGACCATTTAATATGTAATTTAAGATAATGAGAAAAAAATTACATAGTATATACATGTTGTGATAAGCATATATCGCTAGAAAGACAAGCATAGAAACCTGTTGATCAAAATATAAGTATTAACAAAGAGCAATAGATATTACATGTGAACACATATTCTTTTTCTTTGAGCATAAAGGTGTTAGTTTTTCAACTTTAAGCTAGCATTATTAGGATCTTTAACTGAGAGAATAACAAGTACAGCAATCAAACACAAGAGACAATGAACACAGTGTTTTTCCTTGGGGAAACCATAAATGGAGAAAACCCTGCAACTTCCTAAGAGATAGAATCAACACCAAAATAGTAAAAGCCCAAAATAGTAAGTGATCTCCCGACAGCAGTAATCTTCTTCTTGTCTAGCCCCAATGTCTTCTCCTTCTTCAAATATGTGCTACAATTGAGTGTGGATGAGTTGTATGATAAATAGAGACTCCATTTCTCTATTTATACTAATCCCAACATGACTAAAACCCTACTAGGGATGACCTCTACTAGGAGAGTCTAATAACCCTAGTGCCCTGGAACTGCGGGGACTTTAACCCTTAGACAATTGGAGGGTTACCCACTGTGACTTGACATGACTTGTTTACATTATTGATCCTCCCGATCAGAACATCGGGGCATGACAACATGACTAAATTACATTATAGATACATCCTAGAATAAACATTGGGTTACAATACATAAGATACATAGATGAATACATTCCTAAGTTACAAATACATCAACACTCCCTCTTAACTAGGAAGGTATTCTTTTGACACAATTTTCAGCACTGGTCTTCTTTTCTGTATCAACTAGATCATCTTGTCATCTGCATCTCAAGTCTTCTGAGTCTTCAAGTCATCTTCATCTTCAAGTCATCTTCATTCTTCGAATCTGGATCATCTCTCGATCTGGATCATCATGGGACATCATCACTAGATCTGGATCATCACTCACTATGGATATTCACTGGGAATCATCACTGGATATGGATCATCACTGCTGGATCATCATCACTAGATCTCGATCATCACTCGATCTAGATCATCACTGGCCATCATCACTGGATCTCGATCATCACTCAATCGGGAACATCACGGGTGATATCTCATGATTCTTCTCGTCACAGGAAGTTCTATAGAGCTATCCCTTTTTCGTGTTGGTTGTATGCCTATCCTCCATGTAGGTATTATTTATTACTTATATCTAACACTAAGTGAGAATGGCTCGCCCAACACTTACATCTGACCTACTCATCAGAAAGGCACGCCCAACACTCACATCTAATCATGTAGGAACCAATCCTATAATCATATCGAAAAGGCCCAACACTCACATTCACCAGCATGATAGGAACTCAAACTACTATCATCTATGAAAAGGCTCAACACTTACAACTACCAGCATGATAGGAACCCAAACTAATATCATTTGTGGAAAGGCATAGCACTCACATCCACCAGCATCATAGGAACTCAAACTACTACCATCTGTGGAAAGGCACAACACTTACAATGACCAGCATGGTAGGAACTCAAAATACTACCATTTGTGAAAAGGCACAACACTTACAATCACTAGCATGATAGGAACTCAAACTACTATCATCTATGAAAAGGATTATCACTTACAACCACCAGTATGATAGGAACCCAAACTACTATCATCTGTGGAAAGGCCACTGCACTTACATCTGATCATGTGGGAACACATCCCTCAGTCACATCAGAATGGCTCTCAGTCCTATACTAAGGATTCTTGGTACCTCACCAGGTAGCTCCATTCAAACAATGGTGGTAGCCCTTATATCTAACACCAAGTCAAAATGGCTAGCACTCATATCTGCCATGGGAGGAACATAATCCTTTATCCATGACAGAATGGCTTAGCCCTTACATTTGATCAAATGGGAACACATCCCTCTATCACATTAGAATGGCCATGCACTCATATTTGAACATGTGAGAGAACATCTCATGGTCATATCAGAATGACCCTTAGTCCTAAACTGAGTTTTCCTGGTACCTCACAAGGAAGCTCCATTCAAAGAATGGAAATAGCCCTTATATATGATCATGTAGGAACCAATCCTATAGTCATATCAGAATGGCTCAACACTTATATCTGAGATGGAAGGAACCAATCCACCATGACAGAATGGCTCAGCCCTTACATCTGACCTGCTCGTCAGAATGGCTATGGATCTCAGCACTCATATTTGACATGGAAGGAACAAATCCTCTCACCATAACAGAATGGCTCAGCCCTTACATCTGACCTGCTCATCAGAATGGCTATGGATCTCAGCACTTTCCCTTGGAGGAAACCTCGATTTGGAGAACACCAAGGTTCTCCTTGAAGTACTCAAACTTCACCCTAGCCAATGGCTTTGTAAACACATCAGCTATATGTTCCTCCATCGCAACATATCGGAGCTTCAGTTCTCCCTTCTACACTATATCCCTAATATAGTGATACTTGATCTCAATATGCTTCGACTTGTCATGGAACACTAGATTCTCTGACAACTTCACGCAACTCTGGTTGTCACAATGTATAGAAGTAGCATCCAACTAGAGATCCAGACAGTAGCTTTCGCAGCCATATTGCCTCACAACTAGCTGAACAAGCTACGCCATACTCTACTTCATCTGTACTCAGTGCCACACAGGATTTCTTCCTGCTAAACCAAGAGATCACATCTGATCCCATACTGAAGCAACACCCTGAAGTGCTATTCTTATCGATGGCATTGCCTGCCTAATCTGAATCAACATAACCCTCCAGGTTAATCTTCTAATTCACATCGTACTTGAGCCCATAATCAACTGTACCCTTCAGGTACCTCAGAATATGCTTTGCAGCAATCAAGTGATCATTTCTCAGATCTGCCAAGAACTGGCTCAAGGTGTTCATAGCAAAACAAATGTCTGGTCTCTTGTTCATCAGGTACATCTGACCCAATCATCTGATGATACATCGTAGCATCAACTGAATTTGATGAATCATCACTCAATAGCTTCATGTTCGATGCCATAGGTGTGGCCATAGCCTTGCAATCCATCATCCCAAACCTATTTAGGATCTCTACTGCATACTTTCCTTGTCCAAGGAAGATTCCATCTGTACTCTACCACACCTCCATACCTAGAAAGTAATGCATCATACCCAAGTCCTTCATCTCGAACTCAGCAGCAAGCTTTATCTTTGTATCAACAATCAAGCCATCCATACTTGTCACAAATAGATCATCTACATATAGTAGAAGCATCACTGGGTTTCCATCTTCAACCTTGTAGTAAAGGTTGGAATCTGCTTTACTCTTGGTAAAGCCCAAACTAGATAGAAAGCTGTCAATTCTGCCATATCAGGTCTTGGGTGCCTATTTTAAACTGTACAAGGCTTTCTTCAATCTACATACATGAGACTCTCTGTCATGTGTCTCAAAACTGAGTGGTTGTTCTACATACACTTCCTCTTCTACTATACCATTCAAGAAGGTGGTCTTGACATCCATCTAGTGTATCTTCCATTTCAACACTTTAGCCAAAGCAAGTACTGATCTGATGGAAGTGTATCTGGCTATAGGTGCAAATGTTTCTTCATAGTCTATTCCTTATTTCTGAGAGAAGCCCCGAGCCACAAATCTTGCCTTATACTTTTCAATGCTATTGTCTGCAGCATGCTTGATCTTATATATCCATTTGGAAGTTACAACTGACTTCCCTTCTAGTCTTGTGACAACATCCCAATCATTTTTCATGATCGATTGATATTCTTCGATCATAGCATCCTTCCATTCTTTTCTTTCTGCCGCTTATTCATAACTAGAAGGTTCTTTGTCAATTAAATCACATAGTAGAGCTACATACCCGGAGCAGGATCTGGAACTCTTTCTTTCTCTGTGATTCTCTTCTAGAGCCACATATCTTTCCGCACCTTGGATAAGTTCTTGTACCCAAGCAGGTTTCCTCTTATGAGGATTTTTTCTCCAGAGGTGGATCTACAGGTCTTTGCAATTCTTCAAAGTCTCGATCTTCTTCTTGAGCTTCTTCGTTCATGGTTGTATCATGAATTCTGCGTGCTTCTACTTCTTCAGGTTCTTCAGCAGGTATCTTTCTGGATTTGTTGTAAGTTGTTTCTTCATCAAATGTCACATCCTTGTTGATGTCAATCTTCTTGTATCCTAGGAAATAGATTCTGAAGCCTTTGAGCTTTCAGAGTATCCCACAAATATACCCTTCTTTCCTGAAGGATCAATTTTGTCCTTTTCTCCTTTAGGATGTGTATGTACATAGGACAACCGAATATTCTGAGATGGCTGACTTCCGGTTTCTTGCCAAAGAAGACTTCTTTAGGAGTCTTGTTCTCAAGTAATCTATGTGGAGTATGGTTCTGTACATACACCGTTGTTCTAGCAGCTTCAGCCCAAAGATGCATTGGAAGCTCTTTATCATGAAGCATTGCTCTTGCAGCTTCCATGATAGTTTTATTCTTCCTTTTTGCAACCCCATTATGTTGTGGATTATAAGGAGTGGACAACTCCCTCTTAATCCCTGAGTCTTTGCATAGCCTCTTGAATTCATTTGAAGTGAATTCTTCACCATTGTTTGATCGAAAAGTCTTGATCTTCTTTTCAGTATGGTTCTCGATCAAGGCTTTGAATTCCTTGACTTTGCTAAATACTTCGTCTTTGTTCTTCATGAAGTAAACCCATGTCTTCCTAGAAAAATCATCAATAAAAAAAACATATAATGCATACCCGCTTAGTGAGTTTGATGACATAGGACCGCATGCATTAGAGTGGATGATTTCGAAGATTCCTTTTGCTTTTCTTTCACTACTTGGAAATGTCTTCTTTGTATTCTTCCCTTTTGCACATCCTTTGCAGACCCCATCAAGTTTTTCTTGGATTTCTGGAAGACCTTCAATAGCTTTGCTTGTAGTAGGTAGTGCTCTATAATGCACATGTGTAAGCCTTCTATGCCAAAATTCATTTGGCTCTACTGTGTCATGGACCAATGCTTGTTCTGGATGGCCCTTCAATTTGTACAATCCTCCTTCTTGTTCTCCAATCACTACCACATCATTGATAATCTTTCCTCTAGGCCACATAATGACTTGACCATCTATGAATGCAACCCTCATTCCTTTTGCATCCAATGCTGATATGGAGAGAAGGTAATTCTTGAGTCCTAGTACAAACAATACTTCCTTCATTGTTAGAGACTTACCCAAGTCTAGTTTATAGGAAGATTCCCCACTACCTTTTATTGGATATTGGTAGTCATCTCCTAGTTTCACCTTGTGAGGTGATTATGTTCTGATAGTCTTACAAAGGATTCCTTTAATCCAGTCATATGTTTGGAAGCCCCACTATATATAATCCAATCATCACTACCATGAGTAATGTTACCTATGAGAGTGGAAATCAAAACATATTCATCCTCGCTTAAAGAATATTCACTTTCATATCTGGATCTTTTCTTTGATGGTTCATCATCCTCTGCAGCATGAGCATGATGTCTTATTTTGTTCCCCTTCTTCTTATGAGAGTGGACCTTGTTCTTAGGACAGTCTTTTGCAAAGTTCCCTTTTTCATCACATGTATAACATCTCAATCTAGATAGGTCCTTTCTATTTTTATCCTTAGAATAAGAGTTCTTACCTTTGGAGTAATGAGGATTTCTTCTTCCCTTCTTGGAGTGAACTGTGAGGGTTTGATCTTCACTTCTCATCTTCTCTTCTTGGGCTGCTATCCAAGCTTTTTCTTGAGAGAATTATTCCCATAGTCTGCTGAACTTGACTAACTTCTTTCTTGCATAGATTCCTTGGATGAATGAATCCCATGACCTAGGAAGTCCATTTAGTGTTGTCATCACAATCTCTGCATTGTCCACTTCTTCATCTACAACTTCTAATCATTCCTCGATCTGAGAAACCCTTGTGAATTAGGACTGGATAGTCTCTGCATTCTAAATCTTCACATTCTTTAGTTGATTCCTCAGATTCATCTTCTGGTTTATGTTCTTCCCTTCAAACAAATTGGTTAGGGCATCAAACATAGCTTTAGGTGTCTTGAGAGAGGACAGCTGTGGGATAAGGTGATCCTTGATAGAATCAATAATGATCCTCTTTTCCATAACCATATTCTTCTTATGTAAGTCCTTTGCCTCATCTCCCTCTAGAACTGGAACATCCTCATGGATGTAGGAGTCTAACTCATTCTCTTCCAGGACCAAGGAGATCCTATACTTCTAGGCTCGGAAGTTGTCATCTCTCTCAAGATTTTCATCAAGCTTTTTATGGTGGGACATCTTAAATTGAGAACCTCAAATGGAAATACAAAATATTTTAGATCTTACCAGGTCAAGATGTCGGATCTGAAACTTGAGTTGAAATCCTACAGAGCTAGTTCAGGAGCAGATTAGGGTTTTTCTTTTCTGGATATCTATCCACCCAAATGCTTTGAAATTTTTCCCTAACTTCAATTTTGGGGAGGAGATCAATCCAAGCCTGGGCTCACTGAAAAATTCCTCTTCTGTGAAAATCCATAATTTTCGGCAGTAGTGTCAAGTCCAAAACTGAAATACCTCAGAATTGGATTCTACTTCGACAGAAAGATGCGCCCTAAGGAGGAGAGTTATTCCACATTACTTTTGCTGAAAATATATAGAGGAATATACACAAACTAGTAATCCCTAGTTCCTGTAGCTGCACATTGTTTTCTTCTCAGGTCATCTCTGATACCATGTTAGTTTTTCAACTTTAAGCTAGCATTATTAGGATCTTTAACTAAGAGAATAACAAGTACAACAATCAAACACAAGATACAATGAACACAATGTTTTTTCTCGGGGAAACCATAAATGGAGAAAACCCTGCAACTTCCTCAAAGATAGAATCAACACAAAAACAATAAAATCCCAAAACAGTAAGTGATCTCCTGACAGCAGTAATCTTCTTCTTGTCTAGCCCTAGTGTCTTCTCCTTCCTAAACTATGCACTACAATTGAGTGTGGATGAGTTGTATGATAAATAGAGACTCTAGTTCTCTATTTATACTAATCCTGACATGACTAAAACCCTACCAGGGCCGACCTCTACTAGGAGAGTCTAATAACCCTAGTGCCTCGGAATTGCGGGGACTTTAACCCTTAGACAATCAGAGGGTTACCCACTATGAATTGACATGACTTTTTTAAATTATTGATCCTACTGATCGGAACATCGGGGCATGACAACATGACTCAATTACATTATAGATACATCCCGAAATAAACATCGGGTTACAATACATAAGATACATAGATGAATACATTCTAAAGTTATAAATACATCAAGAAAAGGAAGAAGACTAATTTAGGTGTTCAGAGACTTCCCCTTATATCATCACCAATCAATTATAGGTTCTCTTGTAGTTTTGAAATACGCAAGCTACATAGTACATGGTTCATGTTGAAAACATCCTACTTGAAGAATGATTCATGTATTCAAGCTATGAGAAGAATTTGGAATCTGACTCCCTATCCTTGAGGGGTTAAAATATATATTATATAGTGGGAGGGTTTCATAATAAGGTTTACTATCATTTTAAGGTGTTAAGGGAGAGGTTTGGTGACAATGAAAAGAACAAAACATGAGGCAATCATGGAAATAATAGAATCTTGTTGAATACCTCACAGATATTTTGTTGAATACATCACTGAACTCATAGATGGATTGACCTAGGATATGATAAACATGGAATTTGCACAATCACACGCTGGAATGAATTTTCTTTTACATATGGATCGATTATGGATTGAAATACATTCACAGAGATCAGACTATATATTTTTATAAGGATTCACGCACATAATTTGTTCACCACACAGATAACTAATATTCACCAATAAAGTAGAATACCTAAATATGCATTACTTCACATAGATAAATGACGAATATATCTTTGATTCATTAAATGAAACTGTACATGCAATAGAAATCCTAGTTTTTTCAACTAACTTCTACAGGATTGGATTAATCAAACTTCTTGGGCGCTTCCACCATTTGCAGATCCTCTCCACAAATGGGGATTTTTAATGCATATTTTGGAGGAGCATGCCCAAAACCCCTATCACAGCATGCCAAAAAATCACAGTATGCCCAAAAATTCCTATCACAGCATGCCCAAAAAAATGAGGTGATGCTTACCTGTTGAGCCATGAGCTCCAAATCGAAACCGTGAGCTCCAAATGTGAACCTTGAGCTCCAAATGTGAACTGTGAGCTCTAAATGTCAACCTTTAGCTCCAAATCGAAACCGTGGGCTCCAATTTTGAACCATGAGCTCCAATTCTGAACCATGAGCTCCAAATGTGAACCTTGACCTCCAAATCCAAATCCAAATGTGAACCAGGAGCTAGTCCAAATTGCATAAAAGTGATACACCAGAGCCGCAAATAGTATTTTAACTTAGGTATATGTATAGTATTTTAACTTAGGTAAATAGTATTTCCAAAATAGTATTTTTTATTAGGTATAATAGTATTTTTAACTTAGGTATATGTATTTTTTTATTGTATGTATTTTTAACTTAGGTATAGTATTTTTTATTATAATATGTGTTAGATTTTTATTATTCAAGCTAGAAATATGATCTTAGGATATTATCTGAGAGAATAACATGCACAACAATAAACACAAGATACAAGAGACACAAATAATTTTCCTCGGGGAAACCATAAAGGAGAAAACCTCGCAACTTCCTCAGAGATAGAATGGCCCGTCCAACACTTATATCTGACTATGGGAGGGCCCGACCTACCCCCATGTCAGAATGGCATGCCCAGCACTCACATGTGACCATGAGAGGAAAACATCCAACATCATGTCAGAATGTCCCATCCCTTACATCTGACCATGGGAGGGCCCATCCTGCACCCATGTCAGAATGGCCCAGCCCTTACATCTGACCATGGGAGGGCCCAACCTTCCCCCATGTCAGAATGGCCCAGCCCATACATCTGACCATGGGAGGGCCCAACCTACCCCCATGTCAAAATGACTATGCACTTACATCTGACCATGGGAGGGCCTAACCTGCCCCCATGTCAGAATGGTTCTGCACTTACATATGACCATGCGAGGGCCCAGCCTGCCCCCATGTCAAAATGGTTATGCACTTACATCTGACCATGGGAGGGCCCATCCTTCCCCCATGTCAGAATGGCTTTTCCCTTACATCTGATCATGTGGGAACACATCCCATAGTCACATTAGAATGGCTCTCAGCTCCAAGATGAGTATTCCTAGTAACTAACCAAGTGCATCCATTCTTCCAGAGAATGGCATTCAATGCTTATATCTAATCATGTGAGAAAACATCTCACAATCACCTTAGAGTGGCTCAGCACTCATATCTGACATGGAAGGAATCAATCCTCTCACCATGACAGAATGTATCATCCCTTAAATCTGACCATGGAAGGAATCAATCCTCTCACCATGTTAGAATGGCTCATGGACTCATCACTTCCCCTTGGAGGGAACCTCGACCTAGAGAACACCAAGATTCTCCCTAAAGTAATCAAAATTCACTCTGGCCAATGGCTTAGTCAACATATCAGCTATCTGTTCATCTGTTGCAACATACTAGAGATTCACTGCTCCTCTGTACACCATATACCTGATATAGTGATATTTGATCTCGATATGCTTTGACTTGTCATGGAACACCGGTTTCTCATACAACTTCACACAACTATGGTTGTCACAATATATACAAGTAGCATCCAAATGGAGATCAAATAAATCAGACAGTAGCTTCCTTAGCCATACTTCCTCACAACTAGTTGAACAAGCTGCAACATACTCTACTTCAGTTGTACTCAGTTCCACATGGGACTGCTTCTTGCTAAACCAAGAGATCACACCTAATCCCATACTGAAGTAGCACCCTAGAGTGCTCTTTCTATCGATGGCACTGCCTGCCCAATCTAAATCAACATAACCCTCCAGGTTAATCTTCTGATTCACCTCATACTTGAGCCCATAATCAACTATACCCTTTAGGTACCTCAACATGCTTTGCAACAATCAGGTGAACATGTCTCAATGTGTTCATAGCAAAGCAAGTATCTGGTCTTGTATCAGTCAGGTATATCAAGGAACAAATCATATGATGATACATCATGGCATCAACCTGCTCTGATGAAGCAACACTCGATAGCTTCCGGTTTGATGCCATAGGTGTGGTCATGTAGTCCATCATACCGGACCTCTTCAGGATCTCTACTTCATATTTCTCTTGTCCACACCTCCATGCCTAGAACATAGTGCATATCCCCAATTCCTTCATCTCGAAATCGGTTGCAAGTTTCCTTCTTGTAACTTTAATGAGTTCCTCTTTTCTATCAGGAATATGTCGTTGACATATAACAGGATCATTACTGGTCTTCTGCCTTCAACCTTGAAGCAAAGGATGGAATCCACTTTACTCTCAGTAAAGCCTAGAGTCATCAGTAAGCTATCCATATTGTTGTACCATGTCGAACCTCGAGATCTTCTGCAGTCACTCCCTCTGAAGCGGGGCATCATACTCTCTCTGTTTTTCATACTCTATGCACTGAAACATTCTATATAGGAGTGACAAGTAGCTTCCTCTGCTACTAATATTATATGTATCCATCTAGGATCACTAGATACCAAGTTCCTCTATCTTGAACTTTTTCAAAAGTTATTCTCACACCCATCCATGAGCTTGTCATCCTCTATAGACTTTCATCTTCAACCTTGTAGCAAAGGTTTATATCTTCATCAAGATCCTCATGTATGTGTTATCCCATGGGTTTCTTCTAAGCTCGTACAAGGCCTTCTTTCATTTGCACACATGATTCTGCCTTTCATGTGTCTCAACTCCCACTGGCTGCAAATGTCTCTTTGTAGTCTATGCCTTCTTTTCATGAGAAGCCTCATGCTATGAATATTTCCTTGTATCCCATGATGTTTCCATCTACTACATGATGGAACTACGAACTTCCCTTCATGTATCGATACTGCATCCTAGACATCATTCTTCTTGAACTAGTCTTCCCTTTCTTCTTGGTTACTTCTTCATAGCTGGAAGGTTCTACATCACTGATGTCGTTGCATTCGTCATATTATTCTTCATCTTGAACTGTCATCACTTGTTATTCGGAACAAGTCTCATCCTTCTTTGCTTGTAGGTGATTTTACGCGATCTTTCCTACAAGTCAAATGCATTAGTTGTATGGTTAGAAACATTTCATAAGGTATATTCATAATGAAAGATTATTTTGCATCAAGATATATGATTATGCAACTATTTTAGCCAATACAACATTCATCCATATCTCATGGAAAATTTCTAGATGCCTTCCATCTCTACCAAGAAATCATTTATATTGTGCACTAATCCAATATGTCAGCAAAGAGGTTTCATTCTAGATACGTAGCAATGGAGAGTTGTATAACACCATGAGCTACTTACCCATCACATGCATATTAGTAGTATACTGTCATTAATGAAAACATTCTATCATGCATAATACATCAACTAAATATAAAGAAATGCATAACAAAAACAATATCATGAAATTACAATTGAATACTTATATTTATTTGTTTCGTGGGTAGACTCCTTCTTCAACCTTCATCTTCATCTTCTTCTTCATTCATCATTTCTTATCCAAATGCTAAGATGGATAAGAGTTTCTTCAAGAGTTGAGTCCTTGTTCTTACTAGAGTCTACTGATAGTAATCACTTCCTTCCGGCACACATTCCTCGCATGAATGAATCCCATGATCCTGGGAGGCCATTCAAGGTGGCTATCACCACTTATTCATTCTCCACTTCTTCTTATACTGCTACAAGTTGTTCTTTGATTTGAGATACCCTTGTAAAGTATGACTGTATGGTCTCTGCATTCCGAATCTTCACATTCTTCAACTATTTTCTCAAAGTCATATTTTGATTTATGTTCTTCCATTCAAATAGCTTGGTCAAGGAATCAAACATCTCTTTCTATGTATTTAGGAAAGACTTGTGGTATAAGGTGATCCTTTATTGAATCAACAATGATATTCTTGGCCTTGACCAAGTTCTTCTTGTGTAAGTCTTTTAGCCTCATCTCCCTCTGGAACTGAAACCTTTCTACTTATGTAGGTGTCCAATTCATTTTCTTTAGAGAGATCAAATACTTCCAAGCTTGGAAGATGTCAACTTCACCAATCTTATGTGATAAATCACTTTGAAATGAGAACCTAAAATGAAAATAGCAAAAGATTAGATCTTACAGATTTGAGGTGTCCATCCTGGTTCTGGAGCTGGCTGATCTAGGGTTTGTGAGAGAAACCATAATTTTCAAAACTTGGAATCTTTAAAATCTAATTGGATATAAAGATAGACATCTTCAATTTGATCTGTCCAATGTACTCCTTTTTTGAAAAGAGTGGAGGGAAGCTCCCATAACAGGAATCCCTAGTTTTCCAATTTCTTCTACGGAAATGCTTGATACTATTTCTGTGATATCTCCTAAATTACTATTTCTCTATGTATTAAAATTTGCAATGAGGTATCCTCACCTATCCCTATTCCAAAACCACAGATTTTATTAGAATTGGTTTCACCAATTGGGACGTATGATTATTTTCCCAAAGTGACTTGTTTCAAAACTGTTCAACATCGCGAAGTTGTATGGACTGCCACGTGTCACTATTTCATATTCACGGTCTGACAATTCTACCACCGAAATTACAATCTGTTCCCTTTCTGGAACATCTTGATAAATTTAATTTGGACCTTTGTAGCCTGATATAAAGCAATTCTTCCCAGGTGTCCTGTTTAGGGATGAATCCTACAAGAGGATGGAACCCTAACTTGGAGGGATCATATCTCCTAGAATATAGTGAATCATAAGCTTAACTTTAGAAACAATGTAAATACAGATGTTATCTTCGGCATATGAAAGTTTCAGCTCCTAATCCTTCTCCAATCCCGAGATATAGTGAATGTACCAAAACATATTAGTTTTAGTATTTTAGGGTTTTTTCGGCCTGGGGTCAAACTAGGCTTTGTGTAACACCCCGGTTTTGACCCCGTTTTCATTAAAAGATACATGATGTATATATTGTAATTAATCGTGGTGAGGAGATAAAGGAAAAATCCCCACCATCGATTTGGTTATGTATGTTTTGGCAATAGGGATAGTTGCCGATGGTATATAGTGTTGTCCGACACATTATAGTTTGGCATCATGTAAATACGCACATCAATTAAACTAAACCTACAGCTAGCTATGACGGTGCAACGTTAAAATGAAAAGGGCATGATTCCAAAGGATAAGGGGGGGGATGCAAAACCTTGGTGTATGTGGGGGGGAAATCCATGTGTTACCACCTTGTTTGATTTTCCATCTTCCCTTCTCTCATCCAACCACTTTAATATATTGTGGAGTAGTTGAGGCAGTTATGGCTGGGGATGGAGTGTGGCAGGACTGTCAGTCCTTGCCCACGCGTAAACTCCACCAACGAGTTGACCTCATGTTGGCAAGCAACCTCCACCACCATCCTCTCCATGACGTCGCTCTTTTCTCGGGTCTGTTCACTCTCACGAAGGGGCGCACAGGAGGAGGTCGGTTCATCTTCCTCACACAGAGCTGAGTAAGAAGGGGGTGCAATTTCTTGCTTGGTTGTTGGTTTCTTCCCCCTCTCTCACACTGTTTGTCGGTCTGTGGTGGTATTCCTTCCATTCACACAGAGAACCAGTTCTCCTTTGGCATTATTGAGTTGTGTATTGTTTTCCATCCTTTGTGGTGGATCGTGAGCTATAGACCGCTGTGTTTCCTTCCATGTTTTTCCCGGGCTATGTCTTTTTCCTTTGCGTAGAGGCTGAGAGTTTGTTGTTTTCCTCTTTTCTTCCTGTGTAAGTTATCCAACCGTTACATTGGGGGGGATGGTGTGTGCTGTGGGCTCATGGATGTTGGTTGGTTGTTGATTTCCACATCCATTGGCTGAGTTTTCCCATGTCTATGCCGGGAGTTCTACTTCTTCCCCAACTGTGGACTATGTAAGGTTTCCATAGTTATCATTGTGAGTTGTGGCTATTGATGTACCCTAGTTTTGGGTTGCCGCTGAGTTGTTTTGGCCACGCTAGGGCCAAGAACAACTCTGAGTTGTCTTGTGGGCTTGAGTTGTGTTTCATCTTTTGTTTGGGATTGTTACTCAGTTGTCTTTGCCTTCTTCACAGAACTGTGAATGGGTTGTTTTGCTGCAGTATGCAGTGGTTGGTCTTCGGACTGTTGTGAGTGGGATTAGAGGCTGGGTATGCATGAGAAGACTGGTGTTGAGGCCACCAGCTTGGAATTCAGCCTATCCTAGCTCCTTGAAGACCTTGTAAAACCCTACTATGTGGGTTTGGTTGATTGGAAAACCTTGGCTATGTGTAAGCCTGCATTGACCCTTATTCCTTGAGGAATCATGCCCAGCTCCGGGGTGGCAGTGTTGTTGAGAGATTGATGAGCACACTGGCCTATGGTTGGGTGGAATGTTGCAGTGACGTAGCTGGTTGCAGGGTGAGTTCTTCATTAAAATATAAGTACTCCTGACTATTTCATCTTTGCAATTATATCTACTGTTTCATGAAGAAAGGATGAACATGTTGAACGCTGGAATGTATATGTTTGCTTCCACTGAATGTTGAGTAACTATGCATCTTTGTATGATGGATTATGCATCTGGGTATGTATTATGTTTAAGCTTTTATTTCAGCATTAATGTCTGTTCATGTTCATGGGGCTATTTGCCCATATGATTGTTGTTAGTAGCGTCCTCTTCGCCGGTCGGAGGGTCGGGGACGTTACACTTTGACTTTCTCAGAGTTATACCCAATCAAAAATATCGACCCAGGTATCTAAACTTTGATTTTGATGAGGAGAGAAATCCTATGCTAGGCTCACTCAAAAATTCATGTTCTGTAAGAAGCCCTAATTTCCCGCACAAAAAACTAAAAATGCTCGAAATCAAATTCTGCTTCGACAGAAAGATGCACCCTTCAATGGAGAGTCATCCTAGCATAATTTTGCTGATGGATTGTGGAGAGAGACCCAAAAAGTAAGAATCCCTAGCTTCTGCAGCTGTACAATGTCTTCTTCTCATGTTAGCTCTTATACCATGTTAGATTTTTATCATTCAAGCTAGAAATATGATCTTAGGATCTTATCTGAGAGAATAACATGCACAACAATAAACACAAGAGACAAGAGACACAAATAATTTTCCTTGGGGAAACCATAAAGGAGAAAAATCCGCAACTTCCTCAAAGATAGAATGAGCACCAATGGCAGCAGTAAAACCTGAAAACATAAAAGATGATCTCCACAGCTTGTTCTCTCTCTCACACTTGAGAGAGCTTCTCCCATCTCACTCATACGCCCCAGTGAGTGAGTGTGTGTTTGATAAATAGAGAGGCTCACTCTCTATTTATATTCTTTAATTCACTTAATTTCCACTTTAAAATGTCAGCCCCACTTAACAATTACTTACGAGGGCCGACATCTCTAGGAGAGTCTAATAACCCTAGTGCCCCAAAACTGTGGGGACTTTAACCCTTGGTCAATAGGAGGGTTACCCATAATGAATTTACATGACTTGTTTACATTATTGAATCTCCCAATAGGAACATCGGGGCATGAAATGACTCAAATACATTACAGACACTTTCCAAAATAAACATTGGAGCACAATACATAAGATATACAAGTGAATACATTCCGAAGTTACAAATACATCAACAATATGATGATGGTGATGGTGATCTCACCTAGTCTCTACAATCTCACCTAATCCCTACAATGAAATGATGAAGAATAAGATGATGGTGATGATGGTGATGACAATGGTACCAAATTGTTAACATAAATGATGATGTTGATGACGACGACGACGATGATGAATATGGCGATGGCCATGTTGATATCATATGAAATGATGATGCCAATGACGACGACGACGATGACGACGACGACGACGACGATGATGATGATGCTGATGGTGGTGATGATGGTGTGATGATGATGATGATGATGATGATGACAATGACAATGATGTTGACGATGATTTTGATGATGTTGATGATGACAATGATGATGATGATCACGAGGATGAGGATGATGACAATGGTGATGATGATCATGATGATGATGAGGATGATGAAGACGATGATGATGTTGATGATATGGATGATTTGGTGTTGATGATGATGATGATGAAAACAACAACAAAAAATGATGATGATGATGGCGATGACCATGTTGATATAATATAAAACGATGAAGCACAACAGAATTTGAACCCAAAATCCGACGACAGAATGCGACGAAATATGATGTAACATATGGATGTGTTGGATAGCAATGATGAAAAGTATTGTACCTTCATCATCATGATAATCATCATCATTTTTATCACCATAATCTTCATCATCATCATCATGTTGATCATCATCGTGTTCATCATCATGATAACCATCATCATGATCATGATCATGATCATGATCATGATAATCATGATCATGATCATCATCATCATCATAATCATCATCATAACCATCATCACCATCATCTTCATCATCATTTTATTCATCATGTTGAGCATCATCGTCTTCATCATCATGATCCTCCTCCTCCTCCTCATCATCATCATTTACATCATCATCAAGATGAATATCATCATCATCATTGTCGTCATCTTCATCATCGTTGTCTTCATCATATTGAGCATCATCGTCTTCATAATCATGATCCTCATCATCATCAACATCATCATCATCATATTCATCATCATCATCATCCTCATCATTGTCTTCATCATCATCGTCTTCATCATGTTGAGCATCATCTCCTTCATGATGATGATGATGATGATGATGATCATCATCATCATCATCTTCATCAATATCATCGTCATTGTCTTCATCATCACCATCTTCATCATCATGACCTCATCATCATAATTTTCGTCGTCTTCATCATCATGACCCTCATCATCATCATCATCATCATCAGTGCCATCTTCAACGGCATCATCATCATCATCATTGACATAATCAGCATTGCCATCACCATCATTGCCATCACCATCATCATCATTCCAATCATCATCATCATCATTATCATCATCATCATCATCATCTTCATCTTCATCTTCATCATCGTCAACATCATTACAATCATCATCGCCATTACCATCATCATCATCGTCAACATCATTACAATTTAAAATCTATGTGTTTGTCACATTGGAGCACCAATACATTCTTGTTTTCAAAGTATCAACGTTCTTGTCACATTGGAGCACCGTGACCCAATTTTCACAAAATTTTTATCCATTTAATGTCCAATAAAAGCAAATTTCCTAATTTTATCCATTTAATAAGGTAATATGGTTGTATATTTTAACATTATTGATATTCATTTCTGAATTTTCTTATGGATGAAGTCTCATTATTGGATTTTTCTTCATGGTCAAGATCGATGCTACATATAATTATCATGATGATGAAGACGATGGTGATCAACATGATGAAGCTGATGGTGATGATGATGACGGTGATGATGATATCATCATCATCAGCATGAACATGATGATGGTGATGGTGATGATGATGAATATGATGATGATCAACATCATGATGATGATGATGATGACAATGATGATGATGATGAGGGTCATGGTGATGATGATGATGTTGAGGGTCATAGTCATGGTGATGATTATGATGATGATGATGGTGATGGTGATTATGATGGTGATGGTGATAATGGTGATGGTGATGATGGTGGTCATGTTGGTGATGATGGTGATGTGGATGATGATGGTGGTCATGGCGGTGATGATGATGATGATGATGATGGTCATGGTGACCATGATGGTGATGATGGTGATGGTGATGGTGATCATGATATTGATGGTGTTCACGGTGGTGATGATGGTGATGTGGATGGTGATGGTCAATATGAACATAATGGTGATGAATACGATGATGATGAACATCACGGTAATGACAATGATGATGAAGATGATGGTGTTGGTGATGATCATGATGATGAATACGATGACGATCAACATGATGATAATTATGATGACGACGATGATCATGATGACGATGGTGATGTGGATGGTGATGATGGAGATGATGATGATGATGATGATGATGATGATGATGATGATGATGATGATGATGATGATGATGGAAATGATGATGATGATGATCATCATCATCATAGTCATCATCACCATCCTCACCATCATCACCATCATCTTCATTATCATGACCCTCATCATCATCATCGTCATCGTCATGATGATGATGATGATGATGATGGCGATGATGACGGTGTTGATGATGATGATGATGATGATGATGATGATGATGATCATTATCATAACCATCATCACTACCATCTTCATCATGTTGACCATCATCGTCTTCATCATCATGATCCTTATCCTCATCATCCTCATCATTTTCATTAGCATCATGATGAAGATCACCATCACCATCATCATCATTGTCGTCATCGTCATCGTCGTTGCCTTCATCATCATCGTCTTGCGACTATGGATTATCGGATGATGAAGGTGATGATGATGATGATAATGATTATGATCACCATCATCACCATCATATTCATCATCATCATCATGTTCATAATCATCATGTTCATCATCATGATCATCATCGTGTTTATTTCAAATTTTTTTATGCAATTAAATTATTGTAATCATCAATTTCCTTATTCTATGTCTCATGTGTTTGTTGTAGTTCGTATAATTACCATTGCACTGTTAGTATCTGATTATATTTCTTAAATCAATTAACCTCTCATCTAGTATGTTCAGCATCATCATCTTCAAACATGTTTGTGAGGCTTCCAAGTGGATTTGGGTAATAGTCGCCCCCATAAGCGACAAAAAATATTTCAGATTTTTTTTTATGCATTCTCAATTTTATCTTTCAGTAATTGTTTATAGAATAGAGTAGTATAGATTGATACTGCTCTAGTCTAAGTGTTTTGTTCTGGTTTGATTACCTTAATAGTTGAATTATTATGAGTTTGACCCAGTTTTTCATTTTGAAAGATCTTCCGATCTTTTCTTTGTTAAAATATTTCCATGACACCCTAGGAACCCCTCTACCTTCACATATACTTTGTGTCAACTCTGAGTTTACCAACCTTGGTCGTTAATTAAATATTAGGTGGAGTAATTAATACGTTATAACACCCAACAGTATTTCATCATCATCATCTTCATCATCATGACCCTCATCATCATCATCAACATCATCACCATCATCATCATCATCAATATCGTCTCCATCATCATCATCTTCATCATGTTGATCATCATTGTCTTCATCATCATGATCATCACCATCATCATCGTCTTCATTTTCAAATTTAACATTTAATTACAACTGAAAATTCAATTTAAACGTTCAATTTCAATTACATTACATTGGAGCACCATGACCCAATTTTCACTAATACCCCCCATCTAGTATGTTCAACATCGTCATCTTCAAACACGTTTGAGAGGTGTTGGCAGGCAACAACCCTCTCAATTTTTTTCTGCTTTGCTGAATAAAAATGATCAGTTCTCTTCTATGATTTATCACAAAAATTATATAAGAGTTCCTTCAGAATATTCGATTCTGAAGGTACTCTCAATTAAAGAAGAGTTAATGATTATACTGGAAGTTTAGGAAACACTTTCATAAATTTAATAAATTATCAACTGTTAATCTTTTAATTTTATATATATGATCAATTTTCATTATTATAAATACATATGATTATATATTGATTCAAGATATTTAAATTATAGTCTGCTAAATAGTTCTTTGGATTAAAATGAAATTGCATTTTGAAATTGTTACAATTTGGTTTTATTGATTTCTTTTGACAAAGTATTCATCATTAGTTTTTTGTAATTTATATGATTAGGGGTGATGAATTAATCTAAATATCCTATTTTAACCCTAATGATATATTTTTACATTAAGACTTTATCTTTTAAATACTATGCCATTTTTATGTATGGGAAGTTATATATAGGTTTCTCAAATAACCAAAGTTTGTATATCATTTCAAGTGTTATAAAATTTTTGCGTTATATTCACAATAATCAATTTTAATATAGTGTTAGTTTTTTTATAAAATTCTCCATCCGATCAAAATTTGCAATAGGTCATATGATGATTTGAATTCAATGAGTTTATCCTATGATTCAAAACTATGTAATTTACTCCTTGAAGGTATTACATGCATAAAACATGGTTTTGAACATTTGTTTTATCATCCGAGGTTGATCTTGGTACTTGGTTAGATTTACAAAACACTAGGAGACATCATTGCTTGTAATGAAAACTTCACATCATCTGGTTTTAATAGCACAATTGCCTTCCACTTATCATCCTTGCCTATTAACGTTTGACAGTCGTGTGTATGGTACAAGATACGAATTGTTGGTTTGATAACATCTGTTCAAAGGGATTTTAATATGTAATAATTACCTTAGTCAGATGTGTTCATACTAACATCATCCTATCTAATAGTCATGTTGCATTCATGAAAATATTTGGTTTCTAATATCTCATAATGATTTCAGATCACATCAATTTGTTTGATGAATACCTGCGGTGGTTTGATGGTGAATTTCTCACGTGTAAAAAACCTGTCTAGGGTTAGTCTTTAGCTCTTCCAGAATTGTGTGAAGGTTCATAACATGTCTGTGTATTCACATATCCCTATTCCTTCAGTATTTACAACTCCTTTTAACCCTCTTTCAAAGAAAGAACTGATAGTTGAACAAATGGATCCCTTAAGTCGCTTTGAGCTTTCTAGTCCAAAAATGTTAGAAGTCGACCCTGAAGTTCTTGCCCTATTTGAGAAAATTGAGTGGAAACTCTTCTTTTGGGGTTTCATTGGACACAATGAGGAATTTACCAGATGATTTGCATTGTCTTCTGATGTAAATGTTGCTCATATAGGTGATTTACAGCTAGTCATAGATGAATAATTTATTTCGAAAGCTATGAAGATGCCTCAAATTGGTGAACGCTGGTTCAAAGGGTCACGAATAGATAAGAAAAAGTTTAAGCAGTTCCTTCTTCCATTGTTAAAGGAATATGCACACCTTAAATTCAGCTTTCCTGTAAAATATTTGAAGAATCAATGGCGTGCTCCTTTTGAAGTCATTTCCAGGTATATTTCTTGTGATGGTCAGTATTCAAATTTCCAATTATGTCATCTAATAATTTTAATGGCTCTTAAGGGTTTGAAATTGAATTTTTCCCTACTTTCTACTTCATAGTTTGCATAAAATGGATGTTACGGTTCAACATACTATTGGTAATCAAGATTGTAGTCTCTTTCATCACAGCCTGATCAAAATGTTAGTTCAGTATCAGTTAGTTACAGTAGGAAAAACCTGGGATGAATTCTTAAAAGAAAATGTGTTCGGGTTAACCCAATATTGGCCTACCTACTTACCTAAGACTCATGCAAAATGAAGAAGACCTTGTGAAGGAGAAATAAAAGAGGAAACTGATCATATAGCTGATCATGAAGGGCTGGATAAGCTTTTCTTGATAGTTGAAAAAGAGAAATTTTATACTTCAAACCCTCCTGAGCAACCCAAGATGGAAAATGAGGTGGGAGAGGGAAGTAAAACTCTTTTCCAGATGCACTCTGCTAAATTAATAGGTGATTTGTATCCTAAGATAATGGAGGAGAGAGAGAAGCATTAGTTAAAAGGGAAAAATCTGGTAGGTGATAATAAAACTCTTGAACCAAGCACGAGAAAATATGAAACAATAAATCGAAGGTTTACTAGGAGTATGATTAGTATTTTGGTTCCAAAAACCATGGAACAGAGTAGTGAACACATTGTTGTTGAAGATAATAGTGATAACGAGGAAGAATATTCTCCTTATGAAACCCCAATCAATGACTTTGAACAAGAATAGAGTAATAATCACAATGATTTGGTGGTATCTCCTAAGAGGTTCGTAAAAGATAATTCACCATTACCAACACAATCTGAACATGAAGATTAACTTAAGTCACCATTGAATGATGAGGATTCTCTAGCAGAAACTTTAAAAGCAGTGAAGCAGTCAATCAAGCTTTCTAAACAACATAAGGTTGATTGGTTAAAAGACATTGAAGAAGCCTGTGATAGGTTGAAAATAGAGTTACAAAAGCAAAAAAATGAATTGCTTATGTGGGTAGATCGATGGCAACAAATGAAATCCAAGAAGGACAGATACAAAGAAGAAAAGAAATTGTTAGCTGCAACCAATGAGAAATTGTTGAAAGATGAAAAAATCCATGAAGAAAAAATATTGAAACTCAGGGCCAAGCTTTCAAAAGCCAGGAAAGCTATCAAGTTACAAATAGCAACAACTTAGTCTATTTTAGTTATTGTGATTTCAATTTTGACAGGTAATAAAATGTTTTAATTAGCACACCTGCAAATCGTAGATTTTGCAGGGATGCTTATAATTTGTATTATTTTATTTTATTTCCTGTTATTGTGATTTTAATGAAAAATTAATATTGAATGTTAGAGGTGTACATATTGTTGATGTGCTAAAACGAATGAAGACTATGTTTGCTTGTTGTTGGCATTTGTTGGTGCTTCTGGAAGAAATGGATATTAATGACAGCCATGTCATAGGTTGATTCATCTAGGAAGAAGTTATTACAGGCTAGTCATCTAATTGACATTATAAATTTGTAGGATAAACGTGTCTTCCAGGTGATTTATTTGAAGATAACTGATGCAATAGAATAAGGATATAATTTTTGTCTTTATTATGTAGTGGTTGTTAGAAATTGAAGGGATATTTTTATAATGGTTGTTACACAAAAACTGGAAGGAGTTACTAGTCTTATTATATAAGCTAGGAAGCTCATTTGTAGTAGAGGTCGATGGAGTATTGAAAGAAAAGACTTATTGGAAATATAATTACAGTTTCTGGTTTTAATTTCTTTACCGGAGTTTTACCTTCGTGGAGGATTGTGACTAGAGTTCTCAAACTGGTATCACTGCTTGTTACTATTTTTGAAAACTTAATATATATATTTTGATATACTGTTTTCTCACCATACATTTCATACAATTGTACTGTGATATAATTGTATTTATTATCTAAAATTATACTCTGTTTGCACAATATCGATGTTTGATTGAGAATATTACTGAGTTTTGTTGATTGATATTTGTATTGATAATTGATATTTGGTAATAGTACATTTCATGTTTATTTTTTATTTCATTTGTATTTTCTAGAATGTTTTCATGAATAAATATAATCCTATTATTCAAATATTCATTATTGAACATTAGTTATTAATTAATAGGGCATCACAGAATAAATTAACAGTAGTTGCCTATTTTAATTTTCTGTTGTTGTGCATATTCAACAAAGTGATTTTAGGATAATAATTTAGATATTTTAAATTGAATTATTATCGCTTATCTCTTTGTTAATTTAAATCATTAATTGATAATTAATTTAGTTTTCCAAGTTGCTCTCAGCTGAGATAGGTTAATCACTTAGTTTTAATTAATGATTTTAGTTTGTCCTAGATAGTTATTAAATTAGGTTTAATTAGATTAGTTGGTTTTAAGTTTTAATTAATTCTTCAGTTTAGAAAAATTGAAAAAACAAAACCCCAAAACAGGAGACTTTCCTTAAGAAATTACTTTAGGATAACTTAGACTTAAAAAAATAACTCTAGAATTTATTTTAAGCAACAGTAAAAATTTAGGATAAATTTTTACTAAATTTTTACGTTCTCCTTAATAGGATAAATTCAGTTGGTAGTAGGACCATAACCTGTGATATTTTTCCATTCCAAACACACCGGGAGCTACTCTAAGTGACTTGTGTGGGATTAATCTCCTTAAGTTGTCCTAGTCTGAAAATCTGGACAACAAATGGTGCTAGAAGGAGGGCATGTTAACGATTAATGGCAGGTAGAACTAATGATAAATCTTCAACCAGTCAACAACCTCCATTACAATCTGATGTTGGTAGATCACCATTCATAGAAACTGTTAGGATCATCCTTGAACATGACCACATTACATCTCCATTCACCTCTGAACATAGTACTCAAACTTTAGAAGAATCATGTCATATTCTTACAAGAGAATATGCTCATAAACTTGGTTTAACACCAGTAGACTACGGTATACCTAGACAACAAAAACGTAATCCTCAATTGAAAATAATTACTCAAGATTCAATAGAAGCCGATAGAACTCCAAGTTATCAAGTCAGAAGTCATCACAGAGAAATTGATAGAACAAATACTGCTAGAAGACTGGCTTCTATAGGTGGTTTTGATCAACCACCTTCTCCTCCTGAATCACCACCGGATAGTCCAAGTTCATCTAATTCAGGGAGTTACTCATATTCTGAAGGAAGTCCTATGGCTGGAAACATACCTGTAGGAGGATGAGGTAACCCTCCGCCCAATCCACAACTTCCTTGGTTAAGAACAACTACTGTAGTTGTGCTTGGTGTATAGCATCCTCTGCCCAAACATTTAGATAAACTTCTTCTGAGGTTTAATCCAGATAACAAAGAACCTGTAGAAGTGCATGTAGATAAATTCATGTTAGCTATTCAAACCATGAACGTTCAACATGAAGATATAGTTTGTCATTTGTTTCCTTTAACTTTTGAAGGGAAAGCATCTACTTGGTATTTTTCATTAGTCCAAGGATCAATCACAAATTGGGTTGAATTCAACAAGGCTTTCCTAGATAAATTTGGGGAAGATAAAACACCTAGACTTTTAGCCCTTAAGTTATCTTGAATAAAAATGGAACCTAAAGAAAGAATTAAAGATTTTAATCAGAGATTTCTTACACTAAAAAATAAAATTCATGTTGCTTCTCAACCACCCAAGGATATTATCATTGAAAATTATACTTTAGCTTTACCAAAGTATCCTAGGATGTTTGTTAAAAGCACAGGTAAAACAACACTTGTTGAAACTTTTGAGGAAGCTATTAAAGTCGAGAAGGATTCCATGTCTTATGAACCAGATAGAAGTGGAAAAGTTGATACTTTTCCTCGTAAGAAAATTGAAAGACCTAATTCGGAAAAAAGATAAAGTTGTTGATGTAGAACAAATACAGAATGCTATCCAAGCGTTAACTAATGAATTTGTAGGATTAAAGAAAACTAATTCTGAAAATGCCTCTTCTAGAGGGTATTTCAGAAATCAGTTTAGACAAAATCCTAACACTAATAATAAGACTAGTTCACCTCCTGATATAGCAGTAAATGAGAAATTTTTAATACTATTCGAGCAGTATTATCTTTATCCGAAACTCCTTCAAATCAAGAAACTCTAGATAATAAAGAGGAGGAGGAATCTGAATATGAAGAAGAATTGGAAGAACCTCAACAAGTAAATGGTCATTTCTAGGACAGTCTAGTAAAATATTATGAAGGTAGAAGTCCTCCTTAAGGACAACATGTCTACAATACTCATAGTAGAACATTCACAAATACTCCTAGAGCATGATCAAGTTCTACCCCGAGTAACGATAACAATAATTCACAACCAAATAAATAGACTCAATCTATCAAACAAACTCATCCTGTGAGGACTTCTTAGCCTATTCAAAATGCTCCAAAGTTGGATTTACAATATGATATAATTGAAGATTTAAAGAAGACACATGCAAATATTAGTATGTATGATATTCTTCAAATTTACCCGATGCCTAATAATCCTATTATAAATCCTGCCATGAGTTCCATAATTCTTAATGCTAAGCAAAATCTAGCTGCTAATAGTTCCAATAGTGATTTAAAACCAACTGATAAAGGAAAGTCAGCAGCTGATAAAGCTTCGCTAATAGAAAAAAATTCAAAATCAACAACTCCTCCATTCCTTCTTACCTTCAATATTTTTAATAGGAACATTCACAATTGCATGGTTGATTCTGGAGCATCTTCCAATGTAATGCCTTTGTCTATGTGCAAAAGGTTAAATGGAATGTATATTCCATCAAATTCATAGATTACTCAATTGGATAAGACAAATGTGAGGGTTGTAGGAGAGATGAAAGATGTTCTAGTAAGGATTTCATGTAACCCTTCAGTTTTTCAAATTATAGATATTGTGGTTGCAGACATTCCTGATACATATAGGTTGTTTTTGAGTAGGGATTGGTCTCAGCAATTGAATGGATTCTTTGCTACAGATTGGCTAACTTTATGGTTACCTAAGAATGGAAAATAAAATCAAATTAAGATAAACAGAGAAAGATATATGAAACATAGTGTGAAATAATTACATGATCCCAGTGAACCAGTTTTATTTTCAGATTCTATAATGGGGAACTATATGTATGAACTTGGGTTCAGAAATTTTAAATCTGAAGATTCTGTTTTCTCTGACAATAAACAACAATCAGAAATTCTTAATGTTACAACTATTTCTCATGATTCTTCATTCAAGGAAATTGTAAATAATGTATATAGTTATAATTATGTAAATATTATTAAAAGTAAATTCATTGCAAATAGTTCTACTTGGACCTTATATTTCGATGGGTCAAATTCTAAAGGAGCAGGAGTTGGTTGCCTGTTAATTGACCCTAAAGGAAATAAAACATGTATAGCATGTAGGCTTGAATTTAATTGTACAAACAATATTGTGGAATATGAAGCTCTAATATAGGGACTGAAAAAAGCGAATGATTTGGATATTAAAGTGCTAGTTGCATATGGTGATTCTGAAATCATCATCAGGCAAGTACGTAATTCTATTCACTGCGTTTCTAAACATTTGCAAAATTATCAACAAGAGGTATGGAATCTCATTTCGCATTTTGATGCATTCAATATAATGTCAGTTCCAAGATTTTAGAACCAAGAGGCAGATTTATTAGCAAATATAGCATCAAAACTAATTCCATCTGAGAATTTCACACCTGATTTCTTTTCAGTTGAATTGATTTTTAGGCCTTCTATACCAGATAATATCTTTAACTAACGTGTTTTTGATAATGATGTGCAGGTGCTGGATTTATTAACAAATGATGATACCTTCAAGGATTCAGCCATTCATGAAGTTACACATGACGAAAATTTACGGAATTTTTTAGTAATAAATGATTTTTGTTCAATTGAAAAATCTTTTGAGAAGGTAAAACCAATTCCTAACTCAGTTTTGAGATTAGAAAAGTTTTTTGATCTTCAAGATAAATTTATGTCCATTCCTAATTGTAAAACCAATAGTTCACAAATGAAATATGAAACTATAAATTTAGGAACATAACTTAATCCTCAAACTGTGAATTTAGGAATAGATTGCACTCTGACGGAAAAATCAGCATTCATAAAATTATTCAAAGAATTTAAGGATGTCTTTGCATGGACATACGATGATTTGAAAAATTTCAATCCACAAGTCATGCAACACATTATTCCAATAAAACAAGAATCAAAACCTTTCCAACATAAACATAGGAAATATAATCCGTCACTAGAACCAACAGTTAAGAAGGAATTAAATAAATTGTTAGAAGCTAGGATGCATTTTCCTATTCGACATACTCAGTGGGTAGCTAAATTGGTTCCAGCTAGGAAGAAAAATGGTGATATTCGACTATGTGTTGATTTTAGAAATCTTAATAAGTCCTCTGAAAAAGATAATTACCCAGTTCCTACCATGGAACAAATCCTTCAGAAAGTTTCTGGGTCTAAGATATTGTCACTTCTTGATGGTTTCTCAGGATATAACCAAATATTGATTTCCCCAAAAGATCAACTGAAAACAAATTTTAGAACTCCATGGGGAACATACGCTTAAAGAAAGATGCCCTTTGGGTTAATAAATGCGGGGGCAAATTTTCAAAGGGTAATGGATATTGCTTTTAGAGGGTTAATTAATAATTCAGTAGTTGTCTATTTAGATGTTGTTACTGTATTTTCTAAATGTCCAAATGATCACATTAATCATCTTGGAAAAGTATTTGAACGTTGTAGGAAATTTGGAATTTATTTAAATCCAAAGAAAACAATATTTGTTGTTTCAGAAGGTATTTTATTAAGCTGTGTGGTTTCAAAACATGGGACAGTGATTGATCCTGAATGAACCCAAGCTATCTCAAAAATAACTTACCCTTCTAGCAAAAAATAAATGCAATCGTTTCTTGGTAAAATAAACTTTGTTAGGAGATTTATCCCCATTTTTTCTGAAATCATCCATCCTTTACAAAAAATGATTAAGAAGGATGCTATTTTTTATTGGGGACAAGTTGAAAAATAATCTTTTCAGAGAATTTTAGAAGCCATTTCAGAAGCTCCTAGTTTTTTGAGCCCATATTTTGACAAAGATTTCATATTGTATACGTTCGCTTCTGACATATCATATGCAGCAGTTTTAACTCAGGTAAATCAACAAAATAGTGAAGTGCCAATTTCTTTTATGAGCTCAAATTGTAAAGGTGATAAACTTAATTACCATGAGGTTGATAAGCAAGTTTTTTCTATTTTCAAAGCTGTCAAACACTTTCATCCATATGTATTGAAATCTAGAACGAAAGTGATAGTTCCTTACCCTTCAGTCAGAAATTTATTAGTACAAAAAGATTTAGGTGAAAAAAGAGCACCATGGATGACATCTCTTCAAGAGTATGACATGGAAATTAAACCTTCAATAGTAATCAAGGGTCAAGTATTATGTAAACTTGTTGCTGAAGTAGCTCATCTACCTAAAAATAGTTCCGAAGCTGTCATTGATGAAGTCTTACTAAATCCGGAAATTTACTTTTATCCTCCACCACAAGATTCTTGGTACACAGATTTAAGGACACTTCTGGAAATAGGAACTGCTCCTAATTAACTTGAACCAAGGAAAAGGAGAGCACTTAGACTGAAATATTCTCCTTATTTACTAATTGATAATATTCTTTTTAGGATAAATTCAGATGGTGTTTTACTTCAATGTCTTGACAAAGATGAAATAGAAGTGATTTTGAAAGAATTACATTTTGGACCAGCAGGTGGTCATTTTGGTGGAGAAACTATGACACATAATATTCTTAGGGATGGCTATTATTGGCCTACTTTATTTCGAGATTCTTATGCTTTTGTTAGGAAATGTCAAGAATGCCAACTTGCTGCAGGTAGAGTTAAGAAGTATGCTTTTCCTTTACAACCTGTTTCAGTAGAAAGGCCTTTTCAGCAATGGGGTATTGATATAGTAGGACCAATAAACCCTCCCTCTTCTATGCAACACAAATACATTATAATTGCAACTAATTATTTTATCCATTGGGCAGAGGCTTCACCTTTAAGGGTTGTAAACATCAATCAGGTTATCTTATTTTTAGAATATTTTATCATAACAAGATTTGGTGTTCCAAATTCCCTTGTTTTTTATAATGCCTCATATTTTTCATCGGTTGAGTTAACTCAATTTGCCTTAGAGAAAGGTATAAGGGTTCGATATTTAGCTAACTAAAATCCTCATGGAAATGGTTTAGCTAAATCAACAAATAAAAAATTATTGAAAATTATCAAAAGAACTATCTCAACTCACCATCGTGATTGGAATATAGAGTTGTTTAATGCTTTTTGGGAAGACAGAGTAAATCCTAAAGCTGCAATAGGTAACTCACCTTTCTTCCTGGTTTATGGAACTGAGTCCATTTTACCGCCAAATTTATTTTTACCTTCTTTACAGTTAGCCCAGTCTATTCAGGATGAAGATTGTCTAGCAATGGAGAAAAGGATTAACACTTTATTAAAACTTGAGGAAGAAAAATACAGGTCAAAAAAACACTTCGTAAAACATCAACAAATTGTTAAGTCCTAGTTTGATCAATCCTCAAGTTCTAACCAAGAGTTTCAGGTGGGGGACTTGCTGTTAAAATGGGACAAAGTCCACAAGGAGAAAGGAGATCATACTAAGTTCCAAAAAATTTGGTTAGGCCCATTTGTCATTGCTGAAAAGATAGGTCCAAGCACTTTCCATTTACAAACCTTAGAAGGTCAGTTCGAAACATTTCCCGTAAATGGACTGATCTTAAAAAAATATCTTTGTTGACTTTTTTTTTAGTCCCTGAATTTGTAGATAATTTTGCATATGAGTTTGTTTATTGTACAATTATTTTATTTTATTTTTAATCAGTTGCAGTTTGTAAATAATTTTGTTTAGATTTTAAGAATTTTCTGTATATATTATCATCATAAAATTTTATAAAAATTGTTGATATTCTATACAATCTTTTATCAAACAGAATTATGATAAATTCCTAATTCTTATGTACATTCAAATTTCTTTTGATCCATGTATAAATACTCTTGAAACTTATTTTTGATTTTCTTAAATTTAAAAAATGATAGATTCTTTCAATTAAGTATTGATCTGTCGATCATTTGTATCTAAGATTGTCAAATATACGTATATATGTTTTAAGATAATTAGTCACTAATGTACATATGTTATTGAGAGGACATTTGTAAATAAATAAGTCCCGTGGTTTAAACCCAGTTTGTTCGTTAGTTTAAAATTATTGTATTAGACTAAGTCTTTTAAAAATTGGTTCAAAATGATCAAAGTTTATTAATTCTATTAAGAACCTATCATTATTTGTAAATATTTGTAAATATTGTTCAGATTATCCCTCATTCTGCTATGTTCTTTTGATAGTTAATATGGATGATTAATGTCTTTTTCAAAACTGGTACTTTGAAAAATCTTTATGGATCTCTATCATCAGTCATTTCTTTTAAAGTTATTTACAATCTGGAAAATTTTTAGATCTGTTCCATTCAATAAAATTCTAAAATTTAAAATGAGAGACAGAAGGTCTTAGTAATAAGCCGATCCGATCAGGATCATAAATATCATCGGCATAACATTATTAGGAAATTGATAATGGATCTTTGTCGTAAGGTCAAGAGATAAGGGATCTCATCACGAGCCATCTGATTCATTTTCTGGTGATATTAGTGACTGACATTACCATTTGGTTACCATGCTAGGTAATGGTCTCTTAGTTTATAAAATGTAAACTTTAAAACTCAATAAAGTGAAACATAACTTTGATAGAAGAATAGGAGGTCTCATCATGAGCCGGCCTAATCATGATCATCAGTGCTGTCTAGTATAACTTTATTTCTGATCATTAGGGTGATGGCTCTTGGTTAAAATATCAAGAGACAAGAGGTCTCATCACGAGACGGATTGCTTATTCTAGGAAGTCCTCATGAATGATACTATCACATCAAGTTATCATGCCTAGATAGTAGTCTTCGGTCAAAGTAATTGTTTCTGATTTTTAGTTTATATTTAAAGCGAAAAAAAGGAAAATCATTATATTCATGGAACATGTTCTAGAAATTTATCAGTGAAGTAGATTCCTATATCTTATACGGATGGTTCAAATTATTATTACTATAAGTACTTTATTTTGATTAAGACATTCTTAAGATTATCTTTAACAAAATTCTTATTTGCAAAGATGGGGTAATTTTGAATTATACTTGCGAATATAAATCAGATAATGGTTTTTATTAGACTGAGAATTTTTTATTGTTTTGAATAGATTTTAAGATTTTGTTTATACCATCATTTGGAAATTGTATGAGCAGAGATAATTGTTTCACCCAGGTCATCGCCATTTGTTGGCAGGCAACAACCCTCTCAATTTTTTTCTTCTTTGCAGAAAAAAAAATGATCAGTTCTCTTCTATCATTTATCACAAAAATTATACAAGAGTTCCTTCAGAATCTTCGATTCTAAAGGTACTCTCAATTAAAGAAGAGTTAATGATTATACTAGAAGTTTAGGAAACACTTTCATAAATTTAATAAATTAACAGCTGTTAATCTTTTCATTTTATATATATGATCAATTTTCATTATTATTAATACATCTCATTATATATTGATTCAAGATATTTAAATTATATTCTGCTAAATAGTTCTTTGGATTAAAATGAAATTGCATTTTGAACTTGTTACAATTTGGTTTTATTGATTTCTTTTGACAAAGTATTCATCATTAGTTTTTTGTAACTTATATGATTAGGGGTGATGAATTAATCTAAAAATCCTATTTTAACCCTAATGATATATTTTTACATTAAGACTTTATCTTTTAAATACTATGCCATTTTTATGTATGGGAAGTTATATATAGGTTTCTCAAATAACCAAAGTTTGTATATCATTTCAAGTGTTATAAAATCTTTGTGTTATATTCACAATAATCAATTTTAATATAGTGTTAGTTTTTGATAAAATTCTTCATCCAATCAAACTTTGCAATAGGTCATATGATGATTTGAATTCAATGAGTTTATCGTATGATTCAAAACTATATTATTTACTCCTTTAAGGTATTACATGCATAAAACATGGTTTTGAACATTTGTTTTATCATCCAAGGTTGATCTTGGTACTTGGTTAGATTTACGAAACCCTAGGAGACATCATTGCTTGTAATGACAACTTCACATCATCTAGTTTTAATAGCACAATTGCCTTCCACGTATGATCCTTTCCTATTAACGTTTGACAGTCATGTGTATGGTACAAGGTACGAATTGTTGGTTTGATAACATCTATTCAAAATGATTTTAATATGTAATAATTACCTTAGTCAGATGTGTTCATATTAACATAATCCTATCTGACAGTCATGTTACATTCATGAAAATATTTGATTTTGAATATCTCATAATGATTTTAGATCGCATCAATTTGTTTGATGAATACCTACGGTGGTTTGATGGTGAAGTTCTCACACGTAAAAACCCTGTCTAGGGTTACTCTTTAGCTCTTCCAGAATCACGTGAAGGTTGATAACATGTCTGTGTATTCATGTATCCCTATTCCTTCAGTATTTATAACACCTTTTAACCCTCTGTCAAAGAAAGAACTGATAGTTGAATAGATGGCTCCCTTAAGTTGCTTTGATCTTTCTGGTCCAAAAATGTTTGAAGCCGACCTTGAAGTTCTTACCCTATTGGAGAAAATTGATTAGAAACTCTTCTTTTGGGGTTTTAGTGGACACAATGAGGAAGTTACCATACGATTTGTGTTGTCTTTTGATGGAAATGTTGCTCAGATAGGTGATTTACAGCTAGTCATAGATGAAGAATTTATTTCGAAAGCTACGAAGCTACCTCGGACTGGTGAATGCTGGATCAAAGGGTCACGAATAGACAAGAAAAAGTTTAAGCAGTTCCTTCTTCCATTGTCAAAGGAAGATGCACACCTTAAAGTCATCTTTCCTGTAAAATATTTGAAGAATCAATGGTGTGCTCATTTTGAAGTCATTTCCAGGTATATTTCATGTGATGGTCGGTATTCAAATGTCCAATTATATCATCTGAGAATTGTAATGGCTCTTAAGGGTTTGAAATTGAATTTGGCCTACTTTCTACTTCATAGTTTGCATAAAATTGTTGTTACAGTTCAACGTACTATTGGTAATCAATACCGTAGTCTCTTTCATCATGGCCTGATCAAAATGTTAATTTAGTATTAGTTAGTTACAGTAGCAAAAACCTGGGGTTAACCCAATTTTGGCCTACCTACTTACCTAAGACTCATGCAAAACGAAGAAGACCTTGTGAAGGAGAAATAAAAGAGGAAACTGATCATATAGATGATCATGAAGGGCTGGATAAGATTTGTCTAATAGTTGAAAATGAGAAATTTTATACTTCAAACCCTCCTGAGCAACCCAATATAGAAAATGAGGTGGGAGAGGGAAGTAAAACGATTTTTCAGACGCATTCTGCTAAATTAACAGGTGATTTGTCTCCTAAGATAATGGAGGAGAGAGAGAAGCATGATTTAAAAGGGAAAAATATGGTAGGTGAGAATAAAACTCTTGAAATAAGCACAAGAAAATATGAAACAATAAATCGAAGGTTTACTAGGAGTATGATTAGTATTTCGGTTCCAAGAACCATGGAACAGAGTAGTGAACCCATCGTTGTTGAAGATAATAGTGATAACGAGGACGAATCTCCTCCTCATGAAACCCAAATCAATGACTTTGAACAAGAATAGAGTAATAATCACAATGATTTGGTGGTATCTCCTAAGAGGTTCGTAAAAGATAATTCACCATTACCAGCACAATCTGAACATGAAGCTTGACTTAAGTCACCATTGAATGATGACGATTCTCTAGCAGAAACTTTAAAAGCAGCAAAGTAGTCAATCGAGATTTATAAACAACATAAGGTTGATCGATTAAAAGACATTGAAAAAGCCCGTGACAGGTTGAAAACAGAGTGACAACAACAAAAAAATGAATTGCTTATGTGGGCAGACCGATGGCAACAAATGAAAGCCAAGAAGGACATATACAAAGCAGAAAATAAATTGTTAGCTGAAACCAATGAGAAATTGCTGAAAGATGAAAAAATCCATGAAGAAAAAATCTTGAAACTCAGGGCCAAGCTTTCAGAAGCCAAGAAAGCTATCAGGTTACAAATAGAAACAACTTAGTTTATTTTAGTTATTGTGATTTCAATTTTGACAAGTAATAAAATGTTTTAATTAGCACACCTGCAAAATCATAGATTTTGCATGTATGCTTATAATTTGTATTATTTTATTTTGTTTCCTGTTATTGTGAATTTAATGAAAAATTAATATTGAATGTTACAGGTGTAAATATTGTTGATGTGTTGAAACGAATGAAGACTATTTTTGCTCGTTGTTGGCATTTGCTGGTGCTTCTGGAAGAATTGGATATTAATGACAGCCACGTCATTATAGGTCGATTCATCTAGGCAGAAGCCATTACAGGCCAGTCATTTAATTGACATTATTGTTTCGTAGGATAAACATGTCTGCCAGGTGCTTTCTTTGAATAAATCCAATGCAATAGAACAAGGATAGAATTTTTGTCTTTATTATGTAGTGGTTGTTAGAAACTGAAGGGATATTTTTAGAATGGTTGTTACACAAAAACTGGAAGGAGTTACTAGTCTTATTATATAAGCTAGGAAGCTCATTTGTAGTAGAGGTTGATGGAGCATTGAAAGAAAAGACTTATTAGAAATATAATTACAGTTTTTGGTTTTAATTTCTTTACTAGAGTTTTACCTTCGTGGAGGATTGTGACTAGAGTTCTCAAACTGGTATCACTACTTGTTACTATTTTTGAAAACTTAATATATATATTTCGATATACTATTTTCTGACCATACATTTTATACAATTGTACTGTGATATAATTGTATTTATTATCTAAAATTATACTCTGTTTGCACAATATTGATGTTTGATTGAGAATATTACTGAGTTTTGTTGATTGATATTTGTATTGATAATTGAGATTTGGTAATAATACATTTCATGTTTATTTTTTATTTCATTTGTATTTTCTACAATGTTTTCATGAATAAATATAATCCTATTATTCAAATATTCGTTAATGAACATTAGTTATTAATTAATAGGGCATCACAGAATAAATTAAAAGTACTTGCCTATTTTAATTGTCTGTTGTTGTGCATATTCAACAAAGTGATTTTAGGATAATAATTTAGATATTTTCATTTGAATTGTTATCGCTTATCTCTTTGTTAATTTAAATCACTAATTGATAATTAATTTAGTTTTCCAAGTTGCTCTCAGCTGAGATAGGTTAATGACTTAGTTTTAATTAATGATTTTAGTTTGTCCTAGATAGTTATTAAATTAGATTTAATTAGATTAGTTGCTTTTAAGTTTTAATTAATTATTCAATTTAGAAAAATTGAAAAAACAAAACCCCAAAACAAGAGACTTTCCTTAAGAAATCACTTTAGGATAACTTAGACTTAAAAAAACTAACTCTAGAATTTATTTTAAGCAATAGTAAAAATTTAGGATAAAGTCTTACTGAATTTTTACGTTCTCCTTAAGAGGATAAATTCAGTTGGTAGCAGGACCATAACCTGTGATATTTTTCCATTCCAAACACACTGAGAGCTGCTCTAAGCGACTCATGTGGGCTTAATCTCCTTAAGTTGGCCTAGTCAGAAAATCCGGCCAACATGAGGCTGCTAATTGGATTTGGGTAATAGTCACCCCCGTAAGTGACATAAAATGTTATGTGTGATTCTAGATTATGAGTAATGTAATTTATTATTTTATTTAAACCAATATCTTCACTATTTTTATTTTAACATTTTATATTTTTTATGCATTCTCAGTTTATTTTTTTAAGTAAAGAAAATAAATCTTCAAAATGAAAAATATAGTGTTAAGTCTTATTTAATGTAATTTAATTTATTTTTATTTGATTTTTATATAAAATACTTAGAATTTAATTTTGCTTTTTTATTTGATTTTTATAATTTAATTTTTATTTTTATTTGATTTTATTTAATTTTTTACTTGATTTTTAGTTTAGTTCATCCGGACCACAGCCACCCAACATTATCGGTGCCAGATGGAAGGGCTGCTACAACGATGAATAACAGGGAGGTAGACTAGGAAAACAACCTACTAACCACTATCTTTCCACTACGCCCGTCAAATCACATTGCTGCAGAACCTCCAGCTAGAAACCCTACATTTTTCTTGTCACCAAATTTTGTCGAGGATTTCTTCAACTCAGGCTCAGTTTTCTCACCGTCGGGAGCGGTACACAATGATTTTCTCCTCCATCTGTACCTGAATGTCTCAATAATTGAACAAACCATTACAGAATTTGGGGATTTTTCGAATGCTGGCTGGTCAGAACCACCTCCTCCACTAACAAATATCGCAGTCGGAGAAGCCAATGGAGCAGACGGTTTTGTCATCTTAGTTGTAGTAGAAGCTGGCACTGAAGAAAATCTACCAGGCCTGGGCTTAGACACCAGTCATAGATCCTCTGCACGAACCACACGAGAGGAGGAAGAAGAAAATGAAAGCCCTAGGAAAAAGAGGCAGAACAAGTGCCTGATGCCAACATGTGGAAACCTAAATATGGTTTGCGGTGTCAATGTGACCATAGAAGAAGTGGAAGATATGGATGACCGGGTAATTTTAGAGAAAATTTGTGGCCGACACCCTAACCTTGAAGAGATGAAGAGATGGGTTCACACAAATTGGACATACCTCTTATCATCTGTGGCCAAGGTAGGCGATTTATCAAAGGGTTGGTATAGTTTCACCCTCAGCAGCAAGCATGATGCAGAGTAAATATTGAACTGAAACTAGTTCTATGGGATGATACCCATTCTTTCCAAGAGATGGCCACCCCTGTTTGATGCCAACAATGAATGAATGGATATAAGGGTCATATGGGTACGATTACCAGGCCTACCGTTGGAATTATAAAACCCAGACTCGCTGAAGGACCTCGGTAATGCCATAGGGACATACCTAGAAGCAGATTTCTCATACCTGCAAACCCAGAGGATGGCAGTGGCATGAATTTTGGTTTCTATGGACATCAGAACCGAGCTCAAGGAGTACCTCAACCTCATCAGAGGCAATGTAACTTGACATCAACCATTGGACTATGAGGGTCTACCATTTAAATGTCATCGATGCCACAAAGTGGGACATCTAGCATGAAAATGACCTATTGCAGCATCTACAGCGACAACATTTAAAAGAAGGGACGCTAAGGATGTTGATCCGTAGGACAAATGGAAGAAATATTTAGCACTAGGGGAAAAAATATCTGAGACTATTCCGCCACAGCACCCCCCTAAAGAGAAGACAGAACTTCGTACTAAAGGAAGCGCACAACACCTCATGGGTATGTCCGTGGTATGTCCTCTGTTCTTTCTATAAAGGAAGAGTTAAATAATTTTATTATAAATTATGTTGCACCTACACACACATACACTTATGTGACATTTCATCCCCCTCCCACCTAGGAAAAACCCCCATCCCCTCCTGCTTCCCTACCTTCTCCCCCCTCCCTCTCAAAAGAGCGACCTATTTCCCCCACACAGTCTTGTGCTCCCGAACCCCTAATCAACTCATCCCCTAATTCTGACTCCATCTCCCCAATCATATTTCACCTTTGTTCAAGGGACATACCATCTCAGGAAAACTCTTTATTCAACCTGGCGGAAAACCCAATTCTCCAAATCCGAGGAAAGGAAGAGGCAAACCCTATTTCCTGTCCTTTTCCTAGCAAAAATCACTATGGGATCAAGCAAATGGAAAGAAGAAAACTCTTTTTGGGGCACTTAGAGCAGTGCAAACCCCTAAAGGGAGTCCCAAATGAAATTCCTACCTCTCAACTGTAGGTTTCTAGCAAGTACTCTAAAAAAACTTGCCCTAAAAAGAGTGATATAGGTGCAGAAACCTGATATCATTCTACTACAGGAAACCCTAGGCACTTAAGAGGATGTATCTAGGATTTTTTACTCTATTTCAAGTAGTTTCACCTTTATTTCCCAGAGTAAAAAAGGTCACTCAAGAGGTTTAGCAAGTCCATGGAACCCTACCATGTTGCATAGTGAAAAATCATGGCGATCCTCCTTTAGAATGGGGCTGGAACTTTTCTGGGCAGAAGAAAACCTACACCTCAACCTTATAAACATATATGGGCCTTATAATGGTCAAGTGGATTTCTGGGAGTTAGTACAAGCCTCTCAGTTTCTAAAAAAGGAGAATGTGGTTATCGGGGGGGACCTTAATTTCACCATCGCGTCCCATGAGATCTGGGGTCCAAATGAAAGAGTGGATCCCCTGGTAGCTTTCTTCCAAAACATATTACAGAGCCTTAAGTTGGTGGACCTGGATCCTCAAAAACTCAAGTTAAGTTGGACAAACAAAAGAATAGGGGAAGACCAAATTGCAAAAATACTATATAGATTTCTGGTGGGGGGAAGTTTACTGGAGTATGATTTGCAGTTCAAGCAATGGGTAGACTCAGGAGGGGACTAAGATCATCATCCCATCTGCCTGGAAGTATCAAGAAACCCTAAACAACCACCTAGTCCTTTTAAATTCGGTGCATCCCGACTTAATCATTAGGAGGTACTTGAGCTCATACAATCAAACTGAACCCCTTATGCAGCAGAAGTCGGATCACATGATGCAAAAAGACAGAGGATGAACAAGCCCTGTTAATTTTTTCAACACAAAGACGGGGAAGTCTATGAGTTTTACCATAGACCTTTTTCAGAATCCTTTCCAGTAAGGCAACTTGTTTGACTATTTTGGACACACATATCTACAGACATCTCTTAAACTATGCTTTTTGCAGCTCTATTCTCTACTCAACAAAAGGTGCATAGGCTATAGGCCTAGCTCATTTTTGGAACTATCAAAAGGCTCAGGGGTAACATAAAAAAAAACATCAGAGCACTTATATCTTGCTCTTTTTTGGCATAATCTCTTGGGATAGAGATGATCAGATGGTAAACTGTTTCCTTGTGGAATAGTGGTTGTTACAGCATGCTGGTTGTATAAGCAATGGTATGCATCTGCATACAATTTTGTACAGACTTGTTTGGATTTTAATAAAATTTCAGCTTTTTTTCCTATGGAGAAAAAAAAAGACTTGCAACACAAATCAATCAAAATAAAAGGAAATAATAAAACTGAAATGCTCAAATTAGAAATAATTTTTAAAAAAAATTTCAATCATTGTAATAAAATTGAAATGTCAATTTTAAGCTAACATCTGGAAAATGTTTTTTTTTGTTTATTTATTTATTTCATATAATTGAAAATATAAGCCTTATTTATTTAATTGTTATCAATTGGATTAAAGGGACTCAATAGTGCATAATTCTATGAAATGGCGGGCTTGCTATTGGCAATGGGTCAATGGCAGATCATAGAACACTGTGGGGAACTCATCCATGAATATTATCAGTGTTGCTTCATAGAATGAGTGGGGAAGCTCATATTACATGTTTTAACTCTGCTTTTTCTAAATTATTTATTATATAATAGGTTATATCAACACTCTATACTGCCTGAGTGGGCTATGATAGCAATTACCTATTTCTAATATTTATTTTTGGACATATTTCAGTATGTGGCTAAAACTTGATATATTAGGTTTTTTTATATATGTGGGTAGTAGGGTATGTATTTGTCCCTTATTTTGTACTCTTTGTATGGAGCTTTATGGTACTTTCCGAATACACAAGCAATGTATCTACAAAATTTAATTTTGTTCTTGAAATATGTAATGAAATTAAGGTTATTTTTCGAGGAAAAAAATAATCATATATTGAATTTAAAAGTATAAGCAACATTTGTTTCATTTATATTTCTACATTTTAAATAAAAAAAGAAATTTGTTAATGGAAATAACCTTGATTTAATATTTCTACATTTTAAATAAAAAATAAAAATATGTTAATGGAAATAACCTTGATTTAAACATAAAACAAACAATTAAAAGTATTTCCAAATTCTATTGTGTAGTTGAGCTTGTATAAAATGGATTTTATCAAGAGGACATCAAAAAAATATGGAAAATCTGCCACAATTGTTAACATTGAATAATTCCACTAGTTTTACTCATCAAAATTGCATTTGAATAATTCCACTAGTTTTACTCATCAAAATTGCATTTGAATAATTCCACTAGTTTTACTCATCAAAACTACATTCAACAAATATGAACACTTTGTCCTACATTTGTTCAATAAGAATAATTTCATTGGTTTTTATTATGTCCCAAATAGTTAAAACAACATAACATACCAAAGAGTATACACCATGTGCAACAAATGTAAACTTAGGGTACAACTTCTGTTAGTTTTTCATCATATAAGCTAGCATTATGATCTTAGGATCTTTTCACTGAGAGAATAACAAGCACAGCATTAAAACATAAGAACATCACAAGAGACAAGAGACACAAATTTTTGTTCGGGGAAACCATAAAGGAGAAAACCCCGCAACTTCCTCAAAGATAGAATCAGCACAAAATGGTAAGAGCCCAAAACAGTAAGATGCACTCCTGACAGCAGTAGTCTTCTTCTTGTCTAGTCCCAGTGTATTTCCTTCCTCACTAATGCGCCACACTTCAATGAGTGAGTGATGTGTTGCAAGTGATAAATAGAGAGGCTCTCACTCTCTATTTATATTCTTCCGTTCACGTGAAGTGCACTCCAACATGTTGGCCTCACTTAACAATTACTTACTAGAGCCAACATCTCTAGGAGTGTCTAATAACCCTAGTGCCCCACCACTTGTGGGGACATTGCCTCCTCCAACCAATAGGAGGGTAACACCATGGTGGGTACTATTGCCCCGACTTACAATGAGTCACCTAGGGTCGACGTCACTAGGATAGTCTAATAACCCAAGGGCCCCACAACTATGGGGACTTTAACCCTTTACCAATAGGAGGGTTACCCACAATGACTTGACATGACTTTCTCATTATAGAAACTTCCCGATCGGAACATCGGGGCATGACATGACTCAAATACATCCCGGAATAAACATCGGGTTACAATACATAAGAAATATGGATGAATACATTCCGAAGTTACAATTACATCAACAAATTCAATATAGATAAGTCAAATAAGTTATACAATAACTCCTTGAAGAATAAAACATTCAAATACTCCAATACATTACTATATCCAAATCATATGTTTTCCTCAAGAGTAATTATATGACGTATAAATATGTATTCATTGTTTCCCTCGAGAATAATTATATGACTTGTATGAATATGTATTCATTCATTACACATGTAGGTCCTTTATTAGGTCCACTAATATTACATATACATTTTATTGCATAAATGTGCCTATTGGGGTCATATAATATATATTAACTCTATGTATGCCCCTCTTGGGTCATAACAAAGTACTTTTCCCTCGAAGCTTTGTAGTTAAAAGTTTTACATGAGATGAAACCAAGTAATATGATTTCCATTTATTGTAGCTTTATTGTTGCCATATATGCCCCTTGGTCCCCTTAAATTTTATGGGTTACATTTTATATCGTTTTTTGGCATTTGAGGAAGGTTTAATTGTCCTTAAAAGCATCAACTTAAGAAAAGAGACACCCTCTTTTGTATCACACTTGTCATTAAATTGAAGTAGTGGCCTTTGTTTCATGCTAAGTGATCAACATATTCAATGCCCTTGCTTTCCCATAAATCATAAGGAGTGTTAAGGGACTTGTTATGAACCCCAATGGTTGGGATCATGATTGCGGATATGGTAAATGTGGCATATGGTGGTAGCTTAGAATAATCTTTGAGAGTTTATGATAGACATTGAACAATAGTTGTATTTGCATTGCTTATAGTAATTTCAAGAAATATATAACAAGTTTATTTGACAAACTAATTAGGTAAAGATACAAACACAGAATCATGAATCATGTAAGAGATTGGAAAATGAGGGATGAATACTTGAATAATTTAAACAACCACAAAATTTGCAACATTACATAAGGTGAATAATGTTCTAGCAATAACATCTGATTAAATCATTGGAAAAGACATAAAATGTCTAATAAAATCACTAATACATTATTTATCTAATCATATTTAGCATTATATCAATACTATTAAAAACATAAAATATAAAAAAAACATTCATGGTCGAGTTTATCTTAGTTTTGCAAGTAATTTTATCCTATACTAAACATGCCAACCATGTGAAGGTGGAAACTCATCGAACACCACCCACCTTTCTTGTACCATTCTTAATTCCTCATACCCAAACCATCTAGTGATAAATAATTGGAATTAACATTACAATAGAAAAAATATATAAAACGAGTACATAAAACAATGGTGAAACATACATTATAGTACAAGATATTTTACAATATTGGTTACTGCAATATGTCACTAGCTTAACGATGGTAATGTGGATGGTGATGATGGGTGATCATGATGATGAACATAATCATGATGAACATGATGTTGATAATGACGATGAGGATGAAGATGATCATGATGGTGATGATCATGATGATGATGGTGATGTGGATGGTGATGATGGTGATGAAGACAATGATGATGATGATAATGATGATCATCTTCATGATGATGATGATGATGATGAAGACGAACATAATGAACATGAAGACAATCATGATGATGAAGACAATGATGATCAACATGATGACGATGGTGATGTGGATGGTGATGATGATGATGAATCATGGATCAATGTATTTGTACCATTAAATGAATCGATGAAACATATGTAGATCACTTGATAAAACATGGAGAACCAAAAACACTACATATATAATGCCATCGATCACATCAAAACGCCATTTATTACCTCTTAAATATGAAAATGTATCTCAACGCTATCTGTAACAAGTTCCAATGGAGGATTCAAAAAGCAATAGTGAAAATTAAACACTAAAATTATATAAATAGTTTTTTTTTAATGTATTCTTCCTTATCATTCATTGAGCTCCTCTCTGTTTCGAGAATAATTTAATATTCTCTACTAAACAGGACCAACCACGTGAATGTGGAAGCTCTTATGGCCCCTCCCCCCCCTCACATCACTCTCAATTCCCCAAACTCAATGCATCTACTTGAAAATAACAATTTAATGCAAATTATTTCACTCAATGGCTGAAAGAATCTTTCGTTAAATCATTCATTAAACCATTCAATCATTCAAAAAATGGAAAAAACATTCAAAGAATATGTTAGTGATGATGATGATGATGATAGTGATAGTGACGATGATGATCAACATGATGATGATGAATATGATGGTGATGATGATGATGTTAGTAACTCTTTAAAAAAAAGAAAGATAGAAGAATAGGTATAATTAAATATTTACCTTTCAATATATGTCATCGTCTTAATTATCCATGTCATCATCCGTATCATTAGATATAAGGTCAACATTGTAAGGATTGCCCATATCATCATCGTCATCTAAGTGATTTACACTCATTGTGTCATCGTTGGTATAATCTTCATGGGAATTGTCTGCTACATCATTTGATTCAACTAATTCTTGGACATCTTCTGCTGGATCATCATCATCACCTAACTCATGTTGATCATGCTCTTCATCATCGTCTTCTTCTTCCAGAGAACCCTCTTCATTACCATAGTTTAGGTTATAATTTACCGGCCTTCCCTTTGGATCCTGTCTCGCAAAAAAGGACCAGCTTGATTTACCTAGAACCTACGAGTAAAATACCTATTCACATTATCTTGGAAGAAGATAGGGCTTTGTTCATGGCTCAAGCAACCTTATATTTACCATGTTAAATCCATTATCATGTTCAACAATAGTTCTGTCGGGATCACGTTGATTCAATCGTAACATGTACCATTTGACAACAAATAGAACCACCTTGAAGGATTTAAAGTCACATTGTAGAATACCTTCCAAATACCCATAGTATCGATTTTCTGAGAGTTATGGATGTCTGTCACTTCTAGATGAAACATTGGTCACCTCAAAGACTGTAGATATCCCACAATATGATGTTTTCCTTGTTTCATCCAATTTTTTAATGTGATATATACAACCATTGCAGACCATAGCCTTATGGTGTTTTACCTGCAAAAAGCAATACACGAAAATATTACACAAGGATTCAATCGTTATGCAACAATACATGGAAAATAACAACATGTACATCAAAATGTAATTTGAAAAATAGGATTTAGAGTGATTGATTAATATTCTTTCCATTTTATCTTTTAGACCATATGCTAAATCGGTTTCCCTTTCTATAAGATTTCTATTTCCATTGCAATGTGTTGCTTTTACCAATGAATCCACACCTTCCCATGATATTTCATGACCCAATTGTTCGCATCGTTCAATCCATACCTTCATCCAGTCAATATTGTTTGTGATGTATAAATGAATTGCATCCCATTCTTGATGAACTGCTTGATGACAGTAAACATTAAAATGAAATACAAGTGTAAATTTCCTAAACAAAGTATTATATGCTCTTAATTGTTGCAATAACTAGAAAATGCAATTAGAATATGAACGATCTTATAAACATCCACTAGCTAATAATTAAATTTCACCTTCCTCGGTCTACCTTTCCCCTTCAGTTTCTCCCCTTCAAATTTGTGTTTGGAGTCCAGATCACAAATGCAACATAAATTGAGCTTTGACCCTAAAAAAGGAAGATATTCACTGACATACAACATGTTTTGGTATACCGTATATCCTTCCACCATAGAACCCTCAAGATGTGCTCGTTGTCTCACCAAACCATTTATAAATTTCAAGTGCCTCTCAACCATCCACATGGGCCTTGAGTGCACAGGTCCACACAACTCAATTTCCTCAACTTGGTGTATGAGGTAGTGTTCCTATGCATTGAAAAATTCTGAAGGTAGATGCTTCTACATTTCACACATGAGACGAGGAATTTATCCTCCATTACATTATATATTCTTTATGGATTTCTTTATATTTCAACCATATACAAGTGACACAGACCAATAATTATATTCAACTAAAAAAAACATTAAATTACATATCATGAAATAGTGCACAAAAAAAACAATTATAAATTATACGGAGAATTAAAGAAACACTAAGCAAAAGAAACTAATTGCTAGTTATGTCATGTATTTACCAAGATTATATATAACTTGTTTGACATTGTTGTCGAAGTTGTCCAGGAGAGAGAGAGGTAGAACATACTGTATCAATATACAAACCACACCATTTATTAAACAAAGAGTATACAAAGAAGAAGAAAAATTATGCAATAAAATGAAAAGAAAAATTATATGGACATACCAATAATAATTACCTTGATGAAGATGTTCCAATCATGTGTTTTGACCCCTAAAAAATCACCTTTTGTTATTATATTCTTCAAGTTCGCACAAAATCCAGTGGGGAATTTAATTTTCTGCATTACTTCTTTGACAACATTGTTTTGCTGCTCCGTAAACATCCATGGAATTGAGTTTATATTAACTTGGTCTCCGTTGCTATGAAATTGGATGACATATTTCATTGCATGGTTGCTTTCTTGAATGTCTTTGCAATCTTTCAAAAATTTATCTTTCTCCCTCCTTAGCTCCAGTAGTATCCATAATGTTTCAGTCACATTCTTTCCAATATGCATTGTATCAAACAAATGAGCAATTTGTAGGTGCTCATAGTAGGGAAACTTGCTGAATTGTATAGGATAACTTTTCATTCCTTGTGGAATCCCATTAATTCCTTCATGATCAAGATGGAAATCATGAATATTAGTTTATAAATAAATTACATCATAAATCAAATATGGCCACTACAGTAAAAAACTCACAATAAAAATTAAAATATATAACAATTCATATACGATGATCCATACGTACCACGATGACGATTTCTATTGTATTGCATCTTCCAAAGGTGAGGTGTCATTCTCTGTGGTTTTAATGTAGCCTCTTGCTTCCCATTGAAAATATTTTTTTTGGTTGTTATATACCTGTGATTCTTATAGAATAAATTCCTATACTCATCAAACACCTCCTTTCTTAAGATTTTTGAGCGACAAGATTTTATCTTAGGACCACAAACTGGACATGCAAATTTACCCTTTGTCTGAATACCTACAATATATAGATATGGAATATCTATGTCAATTATAATTATATATTAACTATATTAACTAATTCATATAATTAAATGCAATTAAAGTGGTACTTAAAAATACAAACCACAAAAATTGGGTTAACCCAGGGGCATCGTGTATTGTCCATACAACCATTGCATGGAATTGAAATTTACTTTACCGTATTGGTCTAGATATGTTATACATAGTGATGTCATTCCATAACTTTAGTAGCTCATCTATAAGAGGCTCGATATATACATTCATATGTTTGACTTGGAACTTACCTGATTGATTTGAAGTACATATAAAATATATAATTATGAGAACCTTTAAGATATATAAACCATGCACAAGAGTAATTAAAATACAAAAATATACAAATGAAATTAGGAAACATAATATGAAAAATGAGATGGCACAACTACATTAGAAATAAAATAGTTGTAGACACAAAATACCTAGAAGAATCATTGACAACATTATGTGCTCCCTCTTTATTGGAAACCATGGAGGAATGTTATTGCTGATAACAAAAATAGGCCACACCATGTAAATGGATTTCATCTGTGCAAATGGATTAACACCATCTGCTGCCAAAGAAATCCTAAGATTACGTGGTTCTTCTTTAAAGTGAGGCCATTTTTCCTCCATATCTCTAAAAGCAAAACCATCTGCAAGAATTCGAATAACATCATCTTGATTTCTGTTCCTAGCATGGTAATGCATAAATTGTGCTTTGTTTTGGCACCTGAACATTCGTTGTAAATGTGGAATGATGGGAAATAACAAAGAACCTTTTGAGGCACCTTTTTGTTACTTGATCAGTTCGATATCTACTTATATGACATTCCATACATTCTGTTGCAAATTCATGCTGATTATAATATATAACATGGTCATTGAGTCATACATGAATTGCTTCATAATGCAATCCAATCTCTTTCATGGTGGTAGATAAATCTCGATATGTGCGTTCCATACATTCTGTTGCAAATTCATGCTGATTATAATATATAACATGGTCATTGGGTCATGCATGAATTTCTTCATAATGCATTCCAATCTCTTTCATGGTGGTAGATAAATATCGATATGAGCAAGCTAAGATATTTGATGGTGGTAACAAAAATTCAGCTATCAAGCTCCAACAAAAAAATAAAAATATAGTTAATGTAATAAATAAATAATATTAACAAAACACACTTCATCTATACGATGATCAATAACGAGTTAACAATACAATTATTAGAGGAATACAGATAAAATTTATCACGATCCTATATATGTGATGGATTATTTTACATACCTTATCATCCATGTGATTTATATGTTTGAAATACCATTCATAACCTTCAAGTTCGTTATCAACAATACAATAGAGAGAAGATTTGTTTTGGAGAATTCATAAAGGGGTTCATGTGCCTTATCGAGAAGATGTATATCGTGAACATCATTAAAGTCATAATCATTTTCATTATCATCGTCATCATCCATTCTAACATTAAATGAATCATGGATCAATGTATTTGTACCATCATCTTCAACTATGTTATCAGTATGATCATTCACTTGTTCTCCATTAAACATAGATGCTCCATGATCCTGATTGGGAACTTGTTCAGAAAGCACTTCCTATGGACAATATGCCATCGGGTTTCTTTCCTTTATAAATACATGGAAACATCAATAGATATACATTAATATAGGAAATATTAAAATACTACATACATTTACCAAAGCAAATAATATAAAAAACTTTATAATGCTAAACCTACAAATGGACTATATTAATTCCCCCCCTCAGTGTGACCATGTTCCCTGCAATGTTTTGTGGCTGTTGAGATCAATATTCTTCTCCTCTTAAATCCCTTGCATTGAGTACATGGACAATAACATTTTCCATCACCCCTTCGTTTTGTTGCATCCCATGGTCTAGCAAGCAATTGTCAATTGTTTTTCATTTGCCTCAGGAATATTTCTATTTGAAATTTTGTCACAAACTTCATGAATGAATACTATTGACAATATTAAAAAATAAAGTTCCACGCATCACAATTTTCTCAAATGAAGGTTTATCGAAGAATAAAAAAATTACCGCAAATTGTGCGTCGAAGAATTTTTTTTTTCCCACAACCACTTGTTGAAGAATAAAACAATTATTGAAACCATCCGTCGAGGAATAAATAATTTCTACAAACCGTCCAATGCTTCTATAGCAAACATGTTGAAATGTTTAAAAATGTTTATATTTATAAACGCACCCTCGTCAAATATCCGATGTCGTGAACATAGTTACCGTTGAAATATCCGACACATGCATGTTGGATATTCTACATCAGGGCTGCTGCAAATTCTACATGAATCCATCGCATAACCGATGTCAATGTGCCATCGAAAAACCTACACTGTGTCCATTGGAAATTCGACGACAATAAAATATTTCAAAAGGTACAGTACTTTTCGTCATTGCAATCCAGCACATTTGTACATTACATTGGATGTTGTTGGATTTTGGGTTCAAATCCTGTTGTGAGTCTATGGGCGAGCTAACAACGTGTCATTTTTTTTAATATTTTATATGTTAATGTTATCAATAGATTTTTTTATTGTTTTCTAAATTTTTCTCTATAATTTTTTTTAAAAATAACAAAAACCTATTTAAAAACACAACATTCATAATAACAAAATAAAGATAACAAAAATAATTATAACTTAAAAATTTTAATTTTAAAATTTTAAAATTTTAAAAATAACTTAAAGAATTAAAAATTAAATTTTTTTTACATAATTTAAGTAGTAAACATCATATATAAAAAAGTTACTGTTTCAAGGAGATATGACTGCAATTTACCTAAATTGGTAAGACTAAGTTCAAAAAACATGATTATTTGGAGATTTATCATTTCTATATCACAATGCCTGACCTTTAACATTTGGAAGAAAGTATCCAATTTAACATAGACATTGTATTTCTTTACCCATGCTACTAGTTTTAAGAATTCCATAAAATGACAATTTAAATTTCCATCTTGCAATTTCACTGGAGTAAATTAGAGAGAGATGATAGTAGTACCTTGAAGTGGATATGTAAAAGCAACGTAACAATTTCACTTTCCTTAATTCCAAATATCAATAAGAGATATCACACCTAATTTCCAATGCATAGCACCTCGGGTCAGTTGTATCCCTCAACTTATATACATAAGAAATTGACCTATGTTAAACACAGAGTCCTCCCCGAGGAATCAAAACTGCACATACATTGCTAAATATATTGAATAGAGTGTGCAACTACAAACCCAATATTCCATTTTTAAATCTAGTATATTATCAAACTCAGCAGTACAATACCATACCAATATTAGGCATGAAATTATATTTCTATATTCATATTCCTATATGTTGACCAAAAGTTTGAGAAATTCATATGACATCATAGTATTCCCATGGACACGAGGTAGCTCTTGAATGGTCCCCAAGGACCTTACCAGTCTTTATAGGTCCTTGGTTGCAAACTGTCAGCATGATGGTAGCAAAGGGGCGGATAACTGGTTTCAAGGGCACCAAATATTGGATTATGACATGAATCCTTACCACCAAATTTATGGAGGCTACTCTGTAATTTATCAAAATATGCTCAGGAACTTGAAAACACAATTACATAGGGTTGTTTCTTCAAAAAATTAGCATTCTACAAGTCATTTTTCCAAAAATATAATAGGAACCTCTCTGAAACTAAGAAATTGTATACATACTCCCTCCAATATTTACTAATCCATTTGAATAATCGCTCCATTATTTAATGAAGACCTGAAGGGTAGTGTTTTAATGTGAGAAATTCAAACCACGGGAGAATCTAGGATCATTAGTGAAACTCACAAATCAAATTTGGTGCAAAACTGGCAAAAAACCATCAATTGAAAGACAAATTACACACAGAATGTGAACTGGAACAAGCTAATTTTGGATTGTCTAAAAATTAAACATGTTATTATGAGGTGTATAATACAACCTAGGATTTTTTGGAGGATTTGGAAGCCATTTGTGAGCATACAAGTCAAAATTGCCAAATTGGCATCAAACCCCCCTAGGTGGGCCAATCAAGCTTGAAATCAGCCCAAATATCCACAAATTGATGACTGGGCGTGGCTTAAGTGATGTGGGTCAATTATTACACATTGTAAAACATGTGTGTGGAAATATGGGTGGTTTTGAGTCTCAATGCATCATTTAATGCACCAAATCAAGCCAAAATTGGCCAAAATCCCACTCTAGCGCTCCAAGTCAACCTGGTTGTCCACATTAAATCAATGGAATCACACTAGAAATAATGAGGGTGCACATTTTCCTAGTTTACTAAGCTATAATTCTCATCTAGGTGTGAAATCCCCAATTTGACTAGGCATTTGTCCAACTAAGCCCCCCTAGTCCACCACATAGTGTATTAAAGCTTAAAAAGCAATAAAATTGATTAAGTAGTGTAATTAGGGACTAATTATTTTGATTAATTTTCTAAATTCATCTATTAATCCAACAAATAAGTACATCTCACAAGTTGATGAGGCCTTGGAAACAATGGCTCAAGTCACCTCAAATACATAATTCAGAAATTACAATTTATATGTCCATATGAACCGAGGAAAAGAAGGAAAAACTCATGGGAAAACAATTTCCATCAAGAATGGACATGGGGCTGGACCTGAAACAAATAACATCAAATTACCATCCTTCACTCATGGCAAGCAAATATCTCAGGTAGGTGAAGGTCTTCTCTGTGAAATCCTTGGTAAAAATATCAGCAATTTGCTCGGTGGATGGACAATACTGCAGAGAGATCACCCTGTCATGCACTAAGCCATGAATTTAATGCATGTGTATATCAATATTTTTGTCCTCTTTCTCTGTACTGGATCAGTATATATTTTTATGGCACTTTGATTGTCAACCCAAATGTTGGTTGGAGAATCAATTGTGACACCAAATTCTCAGAGAATTCCTTGCAAGCAAACACATTGTGTAGCAGCGTTGACTGCTTCCATGTACTCGACCTCTGTTGATGAAAGTGAAATGGTGTGTTGTTTCTTACTTGACCAGAAAATGGGACCTTAATCAAACATATATACAAAACCTGAAGTTAACTTCCTATCAGTAGGATCTCCAGCCCAATATGAATCAGAAAATCCAGCTAGTTCAAGTGAGGAACAAGCTATGTAGTGCACCCCGAAATTCTTGGTTCCCTGGACATACTAAATAATTATTGTTTCTGCTCTCCAATGGAGCTCATGTGTATGGTGCATATTTATTTCTACATCACTTAAATCATAATAAAAATCAGGTCTTGTGTGAGTGAGATAGAGCAAGCTGCCCACTAGCTGTCTGTAGAGTGTAATATCCACCAATGGAGAATTGCCAAATTCATGCATTTTAATACCATAAAGAAAGGGAGATTTGGCTGCCTTACACTCAGCCATTTTAAAATAATTTATCAGGTATTATTCATACTTTGGTTGACTCAGCTTGATTTCCCTTTCATTTTTCTCAATTTCCAAGCCCAAAACATTGCCTTACCAATCCTAGGTCGGTCATGGAAAATTCACTATGCAAAGATGACTTGATTTGGCCAATTAAATTGGTGCAGCTACCTATAATTATTATATCATCAACATAAAGAAAATTTACCTGAAAAATACCATCATGTTGCTGAAAATACACATTAGGGTCTGATTTGCATCTAGTGAAACCAATTGAGAGCAAAAAATCATCCATTTTTGCATACCAAGCCCTGGGGGCTTGCCTGAGTCCATACAAAGATATCTTCAACCTACATACCAATGCATGATCCTCTTGGAAACCTTCAGGATTCTATATATATATTTCTTCCTGTATCTCACCATGTAAGAAATAACTCTTAACATCCATGTGGTGAACTTCCCAACCTTTACAAGATGCCAGCGCTAGAACTAGTCTAATTGAGTCCATATTTGCAACCGGTGCAAAGGTCTCTGAGTAATCAACACCATGGACCTGAGAATAGCCATTATAAACTAATATTGCCTTATGTTTCACATCATAACCATCAGCAGAAATTTTTTTGTAGAAAACCCATTTGCATTGAACAAGCTTCCTCTTGGGAGGAAGAAAAACCAATTCCCATGTATTGTTCTCTTGGAGGGACTGAAATTCATCTTCCATTTCTGATTTCCATCTATGGTCATTACAAGATTTTTCATATTTCTGATGATCAGACCCAAACAGAATATAACAGTGCTCAGCAAGAGCAATATCACTTCCAAAGGAAGCTCTACTAGTTTGTAATCTAGTCTTCCTAGGCTCATGGGGATTGCTTGCCAATTCCCCAGCTTCCTGTACAATTTTTTCAGCCCACTTGGGCCTAGATGGTGAGTCATATACAAAAATATCATGTTCAAAAACATTTGTATCATAAATATCTGAAAAAATAGAGCATTTATCATCACTTACATCTTCGAATGGTTGAGGAGAGGAGCATTCCCCCAGTGCAAGCTCGAAATCAAGAATTGACTCTTCTTCAAATTTCACACTTTTCTCAAAAATGTCTTGCAAGTGGAGGTGTTAAATAGCTTGTAACCTTTTGTTTATTTACCATACACAACCATGATGCACTCCTTTCTTTTTGGTTTCAAGGATTTCCTCTTTTTAGAGGGGATTCTAGCCCATGCTCTAGTCTCGAAAATTCTGAAATTTGAGACATTTGGATTTTGACCAAACCATGCCTCGTAAGGTGGCATTCCTTTTACTGATTTGTGAAAGGCACTATTTTGTATGTGAGAAGCACAAATAATGGCTTCATCCTATAGCTTGGGACTTAGATCCCTTGCTTCTATCATGCAAGTGGCCATCTTCTTGAGTGACCTATTCTTCCTCTCAGCCACACCATTTTTTTGTGGTGTGTAGGGAGTTGAGTGTTGCAATTGGATGTCACTCTGCACAAAAAGTTGATGTAGGTTCTTTTTCACATACTCCTTCCCATTATCATTCCTAAGGACCTTAATATTATTCCCACACTGATTTTCTACCAATTCCTTCCAAATCTTCAAGTGTTCAAACATGTCAGACTTCAATTTAAGGAAGTACACCCAACAAAATAGAGAGTAATCATCTATGATTGTAAGCACATACCTCGATCCACCATATGATGGAGTGGGAAATGGAACAATCAAGTTTGAATGCACTAACCCAATTTTTTGGGTTTCTCTCCTTGCTTTCCCCTTCTCATATCTTTTCTCAAGATGCTTCCCAACTACGCACCCAATGCATGCTCCATTTGATGATCTGATTTGTGGAATACCTTCCACCATCTCTTCTCTATCTAGTGCATGCAAGTACTTGCACTTCATGTGACAAAACCTCTCATGCCATATTTTCGAAACCTCATTGGAATGTGAGAGAAGTTCTTGGTCATTGGAAATGGGAAGGAAGCTAGAGAAATGGTACATCCTCTCATGGTGATCTACATACCCAATTGCAATGAATTGGTCTAGTGAGATCTATGTAATCTCTACCATGTCTGTAGTGAAGGTCACTCTCTTTGGTTCTCCTGTATGGGTCATCTGATAGACTAACAAAAAAAATTCTGTAAGGCCTGGTACATACAATACATCACTAAAGTAGCCATGCTCTAAATCAATCCTCCCAATCCCCTTGGTCTAGAGTTCTAAATCATCCCCCATTCGAACTGTTGGTCCAGCATTTGAACTCATGGAGGAGAAGAGATCTCTCTTTTCCACCATGTGCCTAGAAGCACCCAAATCAATGAAAAAATATGAAGAGTTAGAAGTACCTACCACCAAAGCATGACATTTATCCTTGCTTTCATTTGAACTGGAGTTTCCATCCTTCTTCCTTGCGCTGTCAGGGACTAGAATGTTGGTCCTCTCTAGCAGCTGTGCCATGGTGTCAATTGTATTTTTCATGCATGAGCTCTCTGGATTCCATCCCTTGTGGAAATAGGTGCACTTGGAATTCTCTTTTCCCTTCTTGTCCTTCTCCTTGGAAGGATTCAAACTTGCATCACTAGATTTGGGTTTTCTGAGTTTTTCTTCTTCTCTGGCAGCTTCGAATTCTTGGACTTGGGATTTCCCTTTAAGGAATTTGAAAATCCCATTGTTAGTGATTGATCCTTTGTCTTTATGGTGCCCATTTTGACAATATTGTCTTGCTCCTGAGTGAGTGACTCCATGAAGTTTTCTAGACTGGGCATTTTCTAGTTTTGAAGTGTTAACTTGTTGGAGTAGAATGTACTCACAAAAAATAAGAACTCTGGCCCCAACTTCGAAAGTATAGACAATATCAATTGGTCCTATTTTTTTCAATTCCACACTACTTCAACTGCAACACAAGTGACTTAAACTTGGTGAAGAAATCTTGGATTGTGTCATATTACGCTGGGATCAAGCCAGTGACCACGTAGTTCATCAATTTTCCCAAAAAATGTATCTAGTTTTACCCATACCTCACTAGGTGTTTTCAAAATGTCAATGTGGAATAATAGCTCTCTCGAGATTCTCAGGCATAACAATCCAAATGCCTCATACAATCAGTTGAAGTACTTGGCTTTCTCAACTACAGAATTTGGTTCTACCTCAGTGCCCATGGTAACTCTGTAAAGCTGTTTGGCTCTCAGCTGAATCACCATATTTTCCTTCCAATCAAATAAATTGAAGGGTGTTATCATGATGTGGGTAGCCTCCATTTCTTCCTGCGGTGTTGATGAAGAAATTTCCAGATGCTTTGCAAAACACAATTCGATTTTATCTGGAACTCCACTAAAAATGCAGCTCAAATCACTCTGAATTGATCTGCAACTAAAAATTCTCCAGTAGGATCTGATACCATGTTATAAATTTGAACCACAAGAGAATCTAGGAGCGTTATTGAAACTCACAAATCAAATTTGGTGCAAAACTGGAAAAAAACCATCAATTGAAAGACAAATTACACACACAATGTGAACTGGAACAAGATAATTTTTTATTGTCTAACCATGCAACATGTTATTATCAGGTATATAATAAAACATAAGATTTTTTTGAGGCTTTGGAAGCCATTTGTGAGCATACAAGTCAAAATTTTTAAAATTGGCATCAAGCCCCCCTAGGTGGGCCAATCAAGCCCCAAATCAGCCCAAATAGCCACGAATTTCTGAATGGATGTAGTGGAAGTGATGTGGGTCAATTAATACACCTTGGACATATTGGGTGTGGAAATATGGGTGGTTTAGAGTCTCAATTCAACATTTAATGCACCAAATCAAGCTAAAATTGGCCAAAATCCCACTCTAGCGCTCCAAGTAAACCTGGATGTCCACATTCAATGAATGGGAGCACACCAGAAATAATGAGGGAGCACTTGTGGCTGGTTTAATGAGCTGGAATTCTCATGTGGGTGTGAAATCCCCAATTTAACTAGCAATTTGTCCAACTAAGCCCCCCTAGTCCACCACATAGTGTATCAAAGCTTAAAAAGCAATAAAATTGAATAAGTAGTGTAATTAGGGAATAATGAGTTGGATTACTACTCTAAAATTTAATAACATGAATATTTTATATTCAATAATGGAATTTTGGTACTTTGTCACAGGTAGCAAACTGGCATTCCAAGATTATGGCAAGGAAGAGCAATGAACTTGGAATGGTTGGAATATGATTCAGGAACGAATGCCTCCCAATATTTATTTGTTAGGTTCATTAGCATAGTCTATATTTCCATATGGCCTCTCCACATGGAAATTTTTTTTCCCACTTAATCCCCTCTTAAAGCTAATTAAATAATGCTTCATTTCAAGCATGCCTCCAATCAAGTTTTAATAACTTTAGGTTAAATGGATGAGGCTAATGATATAAGTTAATCCCACTCAGGTAATTTCCCTTAGTCAAATATCACTTCACCACTTGTGTTCATTTCCCTTAACCTACTATCACTTCCCCACTTATGGAATCATATCCCCCATCTCTTATTTGTCCTTCTTCATTTGAAGCCATTAGAGATTTTATATTAGTACATATTTAAACACTAGCCTTACAGAGTCTAGACTCCAACAATTGTTTGTAATTTCACATAATTAAAATGAAAGTGACATTAATATGATGATTTTGAGGTGACTATATAAAATATAATCAAAATTAGTGATAGGATGGACGTTCATGAGTCATTGTTTGGAGGCACAAACATCAAGAGAGTGTTGCACCAATGACACTTCATGTGTGCAATGTTTGAACATATTGTGACCACATTAAGGGTTTAGTTTTATTATTGTAATATTTTATTTTATTTTTTTATTTTTGTCTCTATCTCAAGGATCATTCTCCCATATTCCTCCAATCACCCCTAACCCCCACCCATCTCTCTCTCTCTCTCTCTCTCTCTCTCTCTCTCTCTCTCTCTCTCTCTCTCTCTCTCTCTNGACCAACTCTCCTCTCTCTCCACTATGCCCATACCACCAATCCCCTCTCCCCTCCCCTCTCTCTCCCTATATATAATCCTCCATATCCACCCCAGTAATCCCCCTCCTACAACCAAATGCATATCCTAACCCCCCACTCTCCCCCTTCCCCTATAGTAACCTATGTCCTTATGTTTGGCATGCCAAGGATTTTAAATTAATAAGGTTTGAAGTATATTTGCTCAAATTTGTTATAAGAAGCATGAAAAATAATTTTTTTGATGCTCCTCGATCTGGTCCCTCTATATTGGTACCTTGAAATATGTATTTAGGGAAACTAAATAATTGAGGGAATGGTACATTCACCCTGTAGTAGAAAGGCATGATATTAATATTGAATTGCACACTTGTTCATGAGGCTAGTGACTATTTGTAAATTTCATAGAATTAAAACTAAAGAGACGTTAACATGACCGTTTGGAGGTGATTTTATAAAATGTCATTGGTGTTAGTGATGCGATGGAGGATCATGCGTCATCTTTTTGAGGCGCAGAAATGACGAGCATGCTCCACCAATGAAATTTCAAGTGCATACCAAACATATTGTGACCACATCAAGGGTTTAGTATATTTCTCTCTCTCTCTCTCTCTCTCTCTCTCTCTCTCTCTCTCCAGTATCATTATACCATACACATCCAGCTACCCCTAATCCCAACCCTTATGTACCTTTGTGTGGTGTCCCCTTACCAAAAAACTTGCCATATCCCCTCCTATATCTCTCCCTACCACTAATCCTACCACTTTTTCCTAGTAATCCCCTTCCTACAACCTGGTCTCGTGCTCTCCCCCTTCCCCTATAGTAACCTCTTGCCATATGTCTAGTGTGCTTAGTATTTTGAATTAATAATGTTTGAAGAACCACATGAGGCTGCTATAAGAAGCATAAAAAATAATTAGTTTGATGCTCCCTGATATGATCCATTTATACCGGTACGTTGAAATATGTACTATGAAAAATAAAGAATTGAGGGAATGGTACATTCATGCTACAATAGAAAGACATGATATTAATATCATCTTGTACAATTGTTCCAAACTCCAACAACTATTTTTAAAGTTCACATAGTTAAAATTAAAGTGACATTAACATTATCATTTGGAGGTGTCTCTATAAAATGTCATCGATGTTAGTGATAGGATGGACAATCATGTGTCACGGTTTGGAGGCGCATACATGGCGATAGTGCTACAAAAATGAAACTTAAAATGTCTAGTGCCCAAACATATTGTAACCACATCAATGCTTTAGTATTCTTATTGTGGAATTTTATTGTACTTTTTATTTCTCTCTCTCTCTATGAACAGTATCACCTACGATTCCACCTACTCCTAACCCCCATGCCTCTCTCTTTCTACATTATCCCCCTGCCACAAAAACCCCCCCTACCCTCCCCTCTCTGTCCCTACCACTAATCCTCCCTCTGCATCCAATAAATCCCCCTCCTATAACCCAACATGTAGCTTGACCCCATGCTCTCTCCTTTCTCTATACTAACCTACATCCATATGTCTAGTGTGCTTAAGATTTTAAATTAACAAGGTATGAAGAACTAATCAAAGGTACTATAAGAAGCATGCAAATTAATTGGTTTTATGTTCCTTGATCTGATCCCTCTATATTGGTACCTTGAAATATTTATTTAGGAAAACTAAAGCATTGAGAGTATGGTACATTCAAGATGTAGTAGAAATACAAGAGATTAAGATCATCTTACATGGTTCTTCTAAGCTTCAGCAAGTCTTTGTAAATTGCATAGAATTAAAATGAAAGTGAAATCAACATGACTATTTGTATGTTATTATATGAAATGTCATTCATTTTAGCGATAGGATGGATGATCACGTTGTTGGAAAGGGGTTTTGGATACATTAATTGTTCAACATAACGGATGCTGCACAAGCTCAAAGACACTGCACAAGTGAAATATGGCATGCAACGAAGAAAATAGAATATTTTATATATTTTGTGTCACCTTTTGTAGTTTTGGACCATATTTTGCAGATATTTGTCATTATTTTGTAGAATCGGTTAAGAATTAGTTAGAAGTTGTCTAAGTAAACCTTGAATGTAAAGGTGCAAGCCTATAAGTATGTATTGAATAGCAAGTTTTAGATATCTTTTGGGGAAAAAGTTGATTATCTGATCTTTGATCATCTTTTTGAAAGGGAAGAATATATTTGTGTATCTGAATTGAGATCTGTTGATCTGTAAACTGTGATTTTGTGTGGAAGTAATATGACAAGATGAAGGTTGATCTGAATTACTGTGTTTTTTCCTGTTTTACTATTTTACTATTTTTTGTGACCCAATGATGAATGTTATGTGAATCTATGACATGGATCTATGATGCAATGTTTCCTTGTGTTAAAGGATGTTATCTGCTTGGATCTATTTGTGCATCGGTATCCTTACTGCAGTTATTATTGAATGATGTGATATGTTGAAGAATGATAATGAATGGTCACATGAATGAATGAGTTGAATGATATGGTAATATTGCACTAACCTGATAATTTGATGCCACATTGTTCTCCGCTATTCTGCAAAAACTTGGATCCGTCATCTCTCCCTCGAACATCTCGGGTAAGACCTCATTCACTCTATAGGTGTTGCTGGAAAGGGTAAAACCTGTCTGGGCCGATGCTCAGGGGGATTGCGGTGGTCTGGAAATCGACCGAGTGGGAACCCTTATCAACTGGTTTTGTTGGTTGGGTTTGTGTCAAAAAATGGTTCCATTTCTGGGACCTTGTTGTGAATAAGGGAAGGACATGTGGCATCTGATGAGACCAAAAGTTCAAGACTGGTTCGACCAGAAGCTGTGAGAATTTGTTGAGACAAAAAATAATAACCCTGGACTAATGACGGATAAGTGGTTGGAAAGATACATACACAACGGTCCACACGATTATTTTTTCTATGAATTCTCGATCATCTTGTACAAGTGGTTGGTGTGATTCACCTATCACAAGACAAATTTCCAGGGAGGTGAGACAACGTCCTGGACCCCTGAATTGATCCAGGAGTTGTAGGAAACCGATAACAGAGTATCGTGGGATGTTGAAGTTTGGTTTGACAGTATCTTGGAAGGATGTATAATTGAGTTTGTGGTTGATACTAATAATTCCTACATCGAAGCAAAAAGGGAATTATTCAACGGACCAAGAGGTGGGTTCTTATTGTCTTTACAATTATCAATTAAGATGCTTGTCTGTGAAAAAGGCATACTAAAGATGCACCTTGAGTAGTAGAACTCTAGTGTGCGGAGGCTATGGATATCGCAAATAAAAGGGGGAGACGAATGGAAGGATAAGGGGTAGACGGGTGCAATGTTCGATGAGACTGTGAAGGAAGTCAAGGAAGAAAGTGGTTTTAGGAGGGGAGGAAAAAGGTTTTGACAATAGAGGAGGTATAGGACAGGGGAAGTTCCTGCTATGATCGAAGTGAAATACCGCGAAGGAAGACCACACAAGATGAAGAAACCCTACAATGACAAACAGGAAAACCAAGAAATTCCCAAAATAGCAGTAAGATTAAACCTGAGAAACAACATGCCCACACCTCCATACACTACATTGCATTCAGGAAGAAACACAAAGTTCCACATAAAATTGTCCGATGTACCAAAAACATTCTAGTAGTAGATCAACATCGATAGGAAGAAAGCCCAGGATGGTGGGAAACAAAGCGAAGTTACCTTTTTTCCATCGGAACAGGACCAAGGATCCAGAACAATACTGATTCCTATGCGAGGAAGTATGAATTGTCATACAAACCGTAGATGATGATGTTAAGAAGGGCCAATTGGAAACAACCCTTTGAGGTCGCACACTATATTGGTATATGAAATTTTTACAAGTTCCTACAGGGACTCCGACGAAGACATTGGCATAAGTCAGGAGAGGACTTAATGAAGAATTCAGAGAACCAAATTCTGAAGCATAGTACATTACAAAACTGAAGGAAATTAATTAGTATCCCAATCAGACTATTTGGGACTTTGATCAAAGATTTAAGACACTAATGTCAAGAGTCATTTTTGAGATGAGCGACATTCAACATAAGGAATGGTTCATTGCAACATTGCTAACTCATATTAGACTACCACTGATGTAGCAGAAGATTGCGACACATAGTGAGGCTCTAGATATTTACATGAAGCTGGAAGCTCCACCCATTGGAGAAAATGCATTCAGGATGAGCCAAATTCAGAAACAGTTGGAAAACCTGGAGAAGGGAAAGGAGCAACGTGAGGATCTTTGGTGCACTTGATGTCACGTAGATGGACATACCAAGGATATTTTCCTAGATTTCCAAAACTACCTATTGTGAGGGGAACTGAACCCCTTTAAGTTATGACAATGTACCATGGTGCTGCATTTGTCAATTATATGGGTACCGGCATGAAGAATGCGAGTACATGCAGAATATGGTGACGAAACCGATGAACCTATACTGTTCATTTTGTTGAGCATAACGATAAAGACTGTCACACATATGGCCTACTTTAGGAGAGAACATATGACTCATACTATGTGAAGGGAGAAGTACAACAACCTCAGCCGCAGCCCTAAGTGGTGCAACTACCACCCCAACCATAGTATGTACCACCACCGCAGATGCATTTTATACTGCAACATCCGTAAAAAAAAATTTGTGTCACAACCACAGTATAACCAAATGCAGATGGCTCCGCAAGAGTCACAATATGTTAGTCAGTGCATTATGTTCAGCAATAGCTTAATCCCCCGTAGTAGTAAGTAAATCAGCTGCAGTACCAGCAACAAGGATGATTTAGTAGAGGATTCTGAGGATGAGGAGGAGGCTTTGGTCAAGGAGGAGGATGAGGTCATAGACCTATCCAATGTTATAATTGTGGTGTAGTGGGTCATTACCAAAGATATTTCCCATAGTTGTAGTGTTCATGTACGTATTGTACCATGATTGATCACACTGTTGAGAAATTTCCACATATGATCGTGAGATGGGAGGCCAAAAATGTTCCATAATTGCAAAATAAAAACTAATTACAGAACCAGAATCAGTTGCAGAATCAAGTGCAGAACCAGAACCAGTTGCAGGATTAGAACCAAATTCCAATCCAAAACCAAAATAGAAATCAGAATGTGAATCAACCTATGAATCTGCCACTAAACCAAAATCAAGGAACGACAGTTGCGACGATCTTGATAGAGCCCATAACGTAGGATGTGGGTGTTGCTGTCGTCACTTGCAGAGGTGAGAAAACTGGAGAATATAGTCTAATTCCACAAGTATAGTTATATGCAAAGAAGAAATTCCAATTTGACATCAATGTGGAAAAATATACATTCTTTGAAGCATAGGATGAGATGCACAAAAATTTTGGTAAGTTACATGTTTATGAAATCCCTACTTCTTTTGATTCCACTTTGGAGGCAGGACCATCGCGAAAGCATGGTACCTTCTAGAACTTATTTGAGATTTTCTTGTTGCTGGCAAGATATCCCGACGATCTTGCCGAGATTGAGAATCTATTGCATCGAGCGGCTAATGGATGAAAGGATTTCATGGTGAATTATTTGCATAAGAAAAAGATAGGGAAAGAAATGCACATGAAAATTAATATTTGGGACTATGAGGTAGATTCATTCATCCTGGATCTAGGCTTAGATGTTAATATTTTGACAAGAAATACATGTCAAAATATGGGGATCCCAATGCTGAGCTAGTCTCCTATGCAGTTGCGACTGGCTAACCAAGACAGAGTAAAACTGATTGGGAGAGTTCTGCACCTTGTGGTGGAAGTGGAAGGCATGAAGACCTATGCTGATTTCAACATGATTGAAGTCATTGATGGTGGAGGCTCCTATCCTGTATTGATGGGTATCATATGGGACGATGACAGTATGGTAGTGATCAATTTTAAGAAGTGCGTGATGACATTTGAGAATCAAGACATCAGAGCCATTGCCTTGATGGATCATGATGACATTTGAGAATCAAGACATCAGATCCATTTCCTCGATGGATCATTCCTATAACATTTTAGAATATTATATACATCTGACTGTTGATGGGGAACTTGGTTAGCGTAGTGCTAGCTCTGCATTTTTTGGATCTGATGATGCTTTAAAGAACTGGAAGAACTACTTGCATGAAGTGTCATTACGAAATTGCGTCCTGATTACATAGTCACTATGTCACATCATGACTAATACCATTGATTTTACAATTTATGAAATATTTCCTGAGTTATCTAAGTTTCTTGTTGAATTTGAAGACAAGGTGTCAGAACCATAGTGGTTTCTGTTGTTGGAGGAGGCATTGAAGGCTACCCCAGCACACTGGTGGGTGACCCATAAGAATTAAATCATTGGATGGTTGCGGTGTCAGAGACTAACGAAAGTTCTCTTTGGTGATGCATAAGTGTACCATGCTGGGAGGTATGACGGACAAAAGAGTCCTGGTGATCATCTGATTGAGTGTCAGACATTATGGGCATCATGACCAAAGGATGAGTGGGTCCATTCCTTTGTCCACACATTGGATGAAATGTCACGATATTGGTATGTATCAGCTGAGTTGTGTAGAGAAATCACCACTTTGGAGGAGTTTATAGTTTTTTTTACTCACACCTTCAGTTTCACGGATGCCAATCCGAATGTTCATAATGCGCTGCAGCTTATCCATGACGTTGTTCTAAAGGTAATATCAGTCGCATATCCAGTAGTTTCACATGCGCATTGCCACATGCATTCGATGATGGAATTCTATAATGTGTCAGGAGAGCCAGATGATGGTGATTTGTGGAATATCAGTATTCCATAAATAGAAGCGAATCGGTATGTTGTAGTACCAGATGTACCAATGGATCCTATGAATCGGCCGCTGAAGATTAGGAAGGCCAACATTGGGATTGAACATAACCCAAAGTTTGCAAGTGTCAGAGACTACTGGGATGAAGAAATGATGGCAAAGATTACAGACTTGTTGCATGAATTCCAAGATCTATTTCATACAAAGTTTTATGAGATGAAGGGGATACTGGGAGATTTAGGAGAGATGAAGATCCTATTGAAACCAGATGTGAAACCAATAAGGAAGCAACCGTATTGCCTGAATCCATGATACAAGGAGAGAGTAAAAGCCGATATTGATAGGATGTTGGGTGTGGGAATAATTGAGCTAGTTGAAGAATCAAAATGGATCAGTATGATGGTAGTCCAGGACAAAAAGACAGGTGAGGTTCGGATCTATGTCAACTTGATAAAATTGAATGATGCGTGTATGCATGATCCATTTCTGACACCATTCACTGATGAAGTTCTGGAAGGAGTAGGCGATCAGGAGATGTATTTATTCACGGATGTATTTTTTGGTTATCACAAGATAAGGTTTGCAAAAGAGGATTGACACAAAACAACATTTGTTACTAAATGGGGCTGATTTTAGTACACTATGTTGCCTTTTGGGTTGAAGAATGCACCTATGATATTTTCTTGAGTTGTTGTCGCTGCATTCAAATATTTTATTCAGAAGTTCTTTCAAGTTTATATGGATGACTGGATAGTTTATGGATTGATCAGAGACCATTTGGAAAACTTGAGACTAATGCTGGAAAGATGTCGACAACATCATATCGCATTGAACTCAAAGAAGTGTATTTTTTGTGCACATTTCGGGATGTTGTTGGGTCACATCGTTTGCAAGAAAGGATTGTTGGTTGACCCTACAAATATTGTGTTATTTTGAGCTTATAGCCACCTACTAATGTGAAGATGCTTAGAGAGATGTTGGGGCACACGGGGTATTATCACAAGTTCATATGAGGGTATGTTGCAATCACATCACCGATCGAAAATTTGTTGAAGAAAGATGCAACATTTGAATGGAGTCAAGAGTGTCAAGGAAGATTTGACACACTGAAATCCAAGATGGATGCTTCATCCGTTGCACTGGGAGTGGTACTCGCGCAACCAGGAGAAGGATATTGTGAATCTAATGAAAAATTAATATTGAATGTTATAGGTGTAAATATTGTTGATGTGTTGAAACGAATGAAGACTATTTTTGCTCGTTGTTGGCATTTGCTGGTGCTTCTGGAAGAATTGGATATTAATGACAGCCACGTCATTATAGGTCGATTCATCTGGGCAGAAGTTATTATAGGCCAGTCATTTAATTGACATTATTGTTTCGTAGGATAAACGTGTCTTCCAGGTGCTTTCTTTGAAGAAATCCAATGCAATAGAATAAGGATAGAATTTTTGTCTTTATTATGTAGTGGTTGTTAGAAACTGAAGGGATATTTTTAGAATGGTTGTTACAGAAAAACTGGAAGGAGTTACTAGTCTTATTATATAAGCTAGGAAGCTCATTTGTAGTAGAGGTTGATGGACTATTGAAAGAAAAGACTTATTGGAAATATAATTACAGTTTCTGGTTTTAATTTCTTTACTAGAGTTTTACCTTCGTGGAGGATTGTGACTCAGAGTTCTCAAACTGGTATCACTACTTGTTACTATTTTTGAAAACTTAATATATATATTTCGATATACTGTTTTCTCACCATACATTTTATACAATTGTACTGTGATATAATTGTATTTATTATCTGAAATTATACTATGTTTGCACAATATTGATGTTTGATTGAGAATATTACTGAGTTTTGTTGATTGATATTTGTATTGATAATTGAGATTTGGTAATAATACATTTCATGTTTATTTTTTATTTCATTTGTATTTTCTACAATGTTTTCATGAATAAATATAATCCTATTATTCAAATATTCATTAATGAACATTAGTTATTAATTAATAGGGCATCACAGAATAAATTAAAAGTAGTTGCCTATTTTAATTGTCTGTTGTTGTGCATATTCAACAAAGTGATTTTAGGATAATAATTTAGATATTTTCATTTGAATTGTTATCGCTTATCTCTTTGTTAATTTAAATCACTAATTGATAATTAATTTAGTTTTCCAAGTTGCTCTCAGCTGAGATAGGTTAATGACTTAGTTTTAATTAATGATTTTAGTTTGTCCTAGATAGTTATTAAATTAGATTTAATTAGATTAGTTGGTTTTAAGTTTTAATTAATTATTCAATTTAGAAAAATTGAAAGAAAAAAAACCCCCAAAAAAGAGACTTTCCTTAAGAAAGCACTTTAGGATAACTTAGACTTAAAAAACTAACTCTAGAATTTATTTTAAGCAATAGTAAAAATTTAGGATAAAGTCTTACTGAATTTTTACGTTCTCCTTAAGAGGATAAATTCGTTGGTAGCAGGACCATAACCTGTGATATTTTTCCATTCCAAACACACCGAGAGCTGCTTTAAGCGACTCATGTGGGCTTAATCTCCTTAAGTTGGCCTAGTCAGAAAATCCAGCCAACATGAGGTTGCTAATTGGATTTGGGTAATAGTCACCCCCGTAAGTGACATAAAATGTTATGTGTGATTCTAGATTATGAGTAATGTAATTTATTATTTTATTTAAACCAATATCTTCACTATTTTTATTTTAACATTTTATATTTTTTATGCATTCTCATTTTATTTTTTTAAATAAAGAAAATAAATATTCAAAATGAAAAATATAGTGTTAAGTCTTATTTAATGTAATTTAATTTATTTTTATTTGATTTTTATATAAAAGACTTAGAATTTAATTTTTAATGGAATTTAATTTTGTTTTTTTATTTGATTTTTATAATTTAATTTTTATTTTTATTTGATTTTATTTAATTTTTTACTTGATTTTTAGTTTAGTTCATCCTAACCGTAGCCACCCAACATTATCGGTGCCAGATGGAAGGGCCGCTACAATGATGAATAACAGGGAGGTAGACTAGGAAAACAACCTGCTAACCATTATCTTTCTGCTACGCCCGTCAAAACGCGTTGCTTCAGAACCTCCAGCTAGAAACCCTACATTTTTCTCGTCATCGGATTTTGTCGAGGATTTCTTCAACTCAAGCTCAGTTTTCTCACCGTCGGGAGCGGTACACAATGATTTTCTCCTCCATCTATACCTGAATGTCTCAATAATTGAACAAACCATTACAGAATTTGGGGATTTTTCGAATGCTGGCTGGTCGGAACCACCTCCTCCACTAACAAATATCGCAGTCGAAGAAGCCAATGGAGCAGACGGTTTTGTCATCTTAGTGGTTGTAGAAGCTGGCACTGAAGAAAATCTACCAAGCCTGGGCTTAGACACCAGTCATAGCTCCTCTGCACGAACCACACCAGAGGAGGAAGGAGAAAATGAAAGCCCTAGGAAAAAGAGGCAGAACAAGTGCCTAATGCCAACATGCGGAAACCTAAATATGGTTTGCGGTGTCAATGTGACCATAGAAGAAGTGGAATATATGGATGACCGGGTAATTTTCGAGAAAATTCGTGGCCGACACCCTAACCTTGAAGAGATGAAGGGATGGGTTCACACAAATTGGACATACCTCTTATCATCTGTGGCCGAGGTAGGCGATTTATCAAAGGGTTGGTATAGTTTCACCCTCAGCAGCAAGCATGATGCAAAGTAAATATTGAACTGAAACCGGTTCTATGGGATGATACCCATTCTTTCCAAGAGATGGACGCCCCTGTTTGATGCCAACAATGAATGAATGGATATAAGGGTCATATGGGTACGATTACCAGGCCTACCACTGGAATTATAAAACCTAGACTCGCTGAAGGACCTCGGTAATGCCATAGAGACATACCTAGAAGCAGATTTCTCATACCTGCAAACCCAAAGGATGGCAGTGGCATGAATTTTGGTTTCTATGGACATCAGAACCGAGCTCAAGGAGTACCTCACCCTCATCAGAGGCAATGTAACTTGACATCAACCATTGGACTATGAGGGTCTACCATTTAAATGTCATCGGTGCCACAAAGTGGGGCATCTAGCATGAAAATGACCTATTGCAGCATCTACAGTGACAAAATTTAAAAGAAGGTACCCTAAGGATGTTGATCCGTAGGACAAATGGAAGAAATCTTCAGCACTAGGGGAAAAAATATCTGAGACTATTCCGCCACAGCACCAACTAAAGAGAAGATAGAACTTCATACTGAAGGAAGCGCGCAACACCTAATGGGTATGTCCATGGTATGTCCTCTGTTCTTTCTATAAAGGAACAGTTAAATAATTTGATTATAAATGATGTTGCACCTACACACACATACACTTATGTGACATTTCACTAGTACAAGTGATCAATTTTGCCACGGCAAAAACGTGGCAATATCCACGGAAAAGCATGGATATTGCCACGTCTAAGTGTTTTTTTTCCCGTGGCAACAATTTCATCGCAATAGACACGACCCCTAATTTGCGTCGCAAGAGCGACAATGTTCTATATTTCGTTAGATGACTAAGCCGTCGCTATATCCACGCCTGGCCATCTCTGTATCCACGCCTGGCCGTCTCTGTATCCATACTGGGCTGTCTCTGTATCCATGCAGAGCCATCGTTGTATCCACGTCGAGCCGTCGCTGTATCCACACCTAGCCGTCGCTGTATCCACGGCTGCAATTTTTTTTTAAAAATTGTCGTCGTTGTATCCACAGCTATAACTATTTAAAAAAAAAAATACAAATTCCATAAGACCAATTCCATGTGGAAGTAGGTCATAATCCTTTAATCAAGCCACTGTCGATATTACTGTCATCCCTGGGGATTTCTACCTTCTTTTCTTCCCTGCTTTTTGGCAATGAAACACCAAGATTCTCTGACAACCCTGCGTTTCTTGCAAATTCCAACTCAATTCAGATCAAGTGCTCTATCAAGCAAAATAACCTAATCTCAAAATTTTAGTGTTTTTAAAAACGTTGTGTCAAAGCTCATAGAATCTTACGTGTGTACCTCCTGAGATTGGATACCTAGTTAATAATTTATCCAGATTTCCATGACTTGCACCAGAGAAGTTGTAACCAGCATCAAAGTCAGTGTCTTTTGCAACTATATATGGCTTTGTCTGGAAAATGAAAATCCAAACCAGTCATTGGAATAATATAGAAATCCCCGGAAAATCACTAAAGAAAGTACAAAGGATGTTATGTTAATATAAGTGAAGCAAGATAGTTTTTAGCATACATTCGTTGCAGAGAAATTTGAGGAATTTATTACAATTTCATCCTTGGAAACCTTCGATATTTTAGATCCCAATTGGTTTAAATCATCCAGATTCCTAGAATGATTTCTCTGCAAAGTAAAGAGACAAGTTATGGATATAATCTAGGCCTTAATCAACCTCAAAATATGTGTTATGGATATAATCTAGGAAATGGCCAGATTGAGCTTGATAAGGATTCCTTGCAGCATAAGGATATGCTACCGTATATGGATTTCCAAAAGGGTTGGTAGGAACTTGCGGCCCCATCATCTATTGTTGTGCCATGAAAGCTTGTTGCTGCTGAGCCATAGAAGCCATCTGTACAGCTGATGGTGGAGCAATATTTTGAGAAGCATAAAAAGGGTCATGTCCTGGTTGCATCATTGGAGAAGCCTCAAAGGGAATTTGGTGCCACTTGACCTGTGTGGTAGCTAGATACCTGCCTTGTAATTGCATCTTCATATAAGCTATCTAATGTAAGCTTATCAAGGCCGCCAGCCTGCAACCAATAAAAAGCCAAAATGAATTGATAACTCGTACAATCAAATGCAGAATACAGCCAAATACTATATGTCAGGTTGATCTATATAGAAAGCTGGTATTACCAGTTTACTTTCCGCTTGCACACTAGAATTAGAGATTGAAGTGGTGACAAGAGCTAGTTCCCAACCAGTGGCTCCATTTGGAATATCTCAAGCACTGTTTGAGGTTCCATTGGAAGAATTATCTGCAATTTAATACATAATGAAAAATGTCAACAAAGACAACTATAAATACTAAATAGAAATAATCTGTGTGGTCAATATGCACCAATGATAAACATCTTACCCGTAGTAGGAACAATAGCAAGGGCCAGAGCATTCTTTTCTTCGAGTGAGGAAGGATCAGGACTAATGTCATCAAATCCCTGCCATCAGACAAGCATTCAAAAAGGTCATTTCACAGTTGGTTAAGCACTGATTAGAGCTTCCAATTATTTCACAAACCACAATATTCACATTTGACAGAAACCACAAGAATCAACATCTTGCCAAGTCAAATCCTACAGTCAATGTTGTATTCCTGTATCATGTATACAATTTTCCAATATAATAGGAGCAATAATACGAATCTTTACCAAAAGTTCAGTTGTCACAGTTGGCACAGATTGTACAGGTGCAGGACTTTCCTTGACTGGTTCGGGAGGTGGAGGAGGTGGTGGCAGTACATCATCCTGGGGCTCTGATTTTTTCTTGTACTCCAGAGCTAAAACCTTTGGAACAGACTCAGTTTTTTGTTCAAGAAACAACAAATATTAATTAATATTTTTTTAGAACATAAATAATTATTATAAAGTTAAATGGAACTTTGGAAATAACAAACAAAATGCAATTTGGGTGTCTTAAAAAAACTATATACTCTCTTAGGATAGATGTTCATACCAACTCTCTACGGACTGATGATGATCTTGGGGCATCTTTAACATACTCTTCCATTGCAGAAATGAATGATGCTGGTGGCTATTCATCCAGTAATTTGATTCACAAGAACAAAATGTAAGTATAACACAGAACCATGCACATCTGTAATGTCCAGCAACACGCCATTACACTAAAAAGTTGCACTCAATATGAAATTATCTGTACCTGTTCAATAGTAGGAAATTTAAATCCACGTCCAAGGTCAAGACCTTTGCAAACTTCATAGAAATCCGATAATTTTTCTGCCTACCATGCCAGGGGAACAAATAATTGCAATAAAGTTATTTTATTCATCACAAGTGACACGAAATGATATTCATTCCACATTTCAGAAATGATGCTAGAAAATTTGTTTCTTTAAATTTAACATGCTGGAAAAGAATAGGAATGGTAGGTGTATACAGCAAGAGAGGATGTTAACAATGATAAACACTTCAAATATGTTCAGAGGGAATGCCACTGAAGCAAATGTTTTTAAAAAATAGTAATGTAGGATCACACTCATCCTAGTGATAAAAATAGTAGAGGTATATGGCATTGTTTTCACATGGTTTGAAACTAAAGACATCAATTAGAACACTTTTGGAAAAGGAAATTTCCAACTATAGCTGTTTACCCTGCAAACTAAGGTCAAAGTTAAAGATTCCATTTCTTAGGCAGTTTCTCCGAGAAAAGGTACATGCTTATACCATTTCCGGTGACATAGGGAAGTCAACCAATACCATCTCCCTCAGCAAAGCTACTGAATATTTCAGCATGGACAGACTCCTTTGGATCAGAAACCTCTGTACTCGTGGATATCTGAGCTCAAGTTTTAGCATCATCACCACCTTCAGAATCGAATTGATTTCCTCAATCACTCCTGTTGATTGCAGTGATCACCAGATTTTTTCCTCTTGTTATGTAGGATATATTGTGGAGTTTGGACACTATAAAACATCTCCATCACTCTTTGGAAATTGAAATGTAGATCATTAATTAAGACAGGTTGGAAGTGTTGGACATTGGGTTTAATGTTTTTTTGAGTTTAGTGACATGGATTAATAGACTCTAGAAATCCTGACTCTACGGATTGTAGTAGAAATTAATAAGTGTGGATTTTGGTCTAACAGCAATGATGAGTCCAACACAACAATGATGAGTCCAACACAAGGTGCTACTAAATCCAAAGCTAGTTATCACATTTCAGGCTTTCCCTGAATCAAGCCTGAATCAAGATCATGATTAGAGTAGGTATCTTATGTATTTTCAAGAAAAAAAAATTACAAAGTTTCATCAAGTGGTGGTTTACATATGCCTTGTAATGTACCTTGTGCATAAAAAGAGGCAAAAATGAAACTGGAATTACATGTGCACAACAGTATAACTCACAAGGGTGATCAGGTACCGACCTGCAAGGACATTCATGCCGTTCAAGGAAGCTCGGAGAAATGTGCTGCCATCATCAGTTTTCTCAATCTTTGCATGTTCAACAATATTAGTAGCAAGGTTTCCCCAATACTCATTTTCGTCATTTTCTTCGTGAGAGTGTTTGTTCCTTTGAAGGAGAAGCGATTCCTTTAAACTTGTATTTGAATTCTCCATGACATTCGGTTCAAGCAAGCGTTCGAATGAGTTAAGCAAGCTTTCGTGTTGGAAACTGGAACTTCCTACAAAAGAATGTTTTAAAAAAAAAATGCAAACCCCAGGAATAACGACGGGGATGCTATACCTTCCTTTTACTAGTTGGAGTGTCAGTGGTTTTTAATGTACTATGTTTCTTAGTTTGCAGACTGCCTTTATCCCTATCAATGTTTTCCTTTAGGTAGTTGTCACCAATTTCAGTTTCATGCTCTGTCGGCATATCATTATCAACTTCACAACCTACCAAGTGAGGATCACTATTAGTTGCATCAATATCATCAAGTTTCAGGTTTACATTATCCTTCACCATTTTCTCACTACACACAAGCCCCTCTAAAACTACAGGCAGTGTGTGCCTTGTAGCTCTTCTTTTACCTCTTCCATGTCTCTTTGTTTTTGACTTGTTCACGTCTTTCTCAAATCTGGTGACATTGTTATTTATGTGACTATTTCCAGGTGGAAAGGATTTAGTTTGTGCAGAATGAAATGAAACATTTTTCTGCAACTCTATAAAACCCACATCTGCTGAATTTTCTTCTTCAGTATGTGCCTTTCCAAGTGTCCCAATTCTGGTTTTTTTCCTACCAAATTCTAGAAAACCTGAATCCAGTGGAAATTGAGAATGTACTTTAGATACTTCATGTAATGGCCTTGTAGGGATAATTTCCTAATGCAACTCTTTACTTTAAGTCATATCTTTACCCTCAGAATTATTTTCTATTGCATCCTTCACTGTAGCATCATCACATAATAAGTCACTTGATGCCTGAGAAAATGCATTCCTGCTTCTATTTGTCTTTGTATTTGATTTACCACTTATTCTCCCTCTTCTCATTTTGTAACAAGAATCAGCAAATTCTGAAAATGGAATCTCAATTACCTGTGTTTGTTCTTCTAGTGGACTACAAATATCCTTTCATTGCTTCAAATGCTCATTGCTCACAAACGATTGCTCAACTTCTGGAATGTCAAGTCTATGGTGAGCATCAGCAGCTAATTCAGTGAACCTGTCAGACATAAGGGTGAATCCACGGACCTGGGTAACACTTTTTGGCAAGCGCATTTCGGAAAAAACCAAAAAACGTACCTCGGTCGAGGGTTTAACAAGCCCTCAACCGAGGTTTTAATATCTCGACCGAGTTTTTTTCCAGCCCTCGACCGAGGTTTTTTCCAGCCCTCAGTCAAGGTATTTATTAACCCTCAGTCGTGGTATTAAACCCTCGACTGAGGGTTAGTAAATACCTCGACCGAGGTGTTAACTCGGTCAAGGTATAGACCTCGATCGAGGTAAATACCTCGACCGAGGTGCCTCTGTCAAAAAAACTATAAATAGAAGCGGCGGACCCATTTTCTAAATGAACATGATCATTACATAA
>LPNX010761572.1:27190-37206 GCA_001517045.1 Pseudotsuga menziesii
TCTCTCTGTATGTATTTGGGTTTTCTTACCAGCCTCATCGTGTGATGTATTGGGTTTTCAAGCAAACTATAACAGTATTTTGTGGTTTTTCTTTTAATTAAGTAACTAAAGTTTTAGGGGAATATAACATTGTTAATATTTGTTAAAATATAATAATAAAATTAAAATATAACATTTGTCGACCATTATCTGAAATGATTGGAACACTTGGTCATAGAACAACACAACAGAGAGTCTCCATTAGATAGAGTACCTCTTTTTGTAGTGCGGTTCCTATGATTTTGAATGGGGAAGAGGTGAAGCAAGAATGCCTTCTCGACACATATACCACGTCTAGAAAATCCTTTCAAGTGAGCACGATAGCATGTCAATTTTGAATTTGTTATAACACTTTATTTACACTTTTAGCTTGCAAAATAAACCTTTGTTCCTTCTTTTCCCAACTCATAAAAATTTAAACTAAAACTCTTTTCCCAAATTTCAGTAGATAGGATGGGAGATTCCTTCAATGTTTGTTATTAGCCCAAGATTTTCTGTGATATGAGACATTGAAATTAAAATTGGATACCACGAACAAAAGTCTTTCGGTGTCGTCGTCAAACACTTACTTTTAATTGCTTCATTTTTTTCTAAAGTACAAGTAATCCAAGTCATAGAAAATCCTATGATATCTAGTATTTCAGTGGTGCAATTTATAGATTTTTGTCTTCAGATTATGTCATTGTGGCCTTCCTTCTGAAATTGTAGCTTTTTACCATTATTGTTGATATTCTTAGTCTTGGATTTGCAAGACAAGGTTATAACATGGTCGAGTGGGTCAATTTCATTTAAACCCTCCAAAATTAAGTTAAGATCAGGTTAAAAAGCATCCAGTATTTTCTTTTGGATGAACAAGAACTCGGAGGAGGAAGATAGATTCAAGAGATAGTATTTGATGGAATTTATCCTCAACACTTGAAAGGGTGAACAGTTTGGTATGGATGATTTTCTCTATTACTCGAAAGGGTTAGTGGCTGCTCGCTTAGGGAGACTTTCTCGTTGATAATCAAGCAACAATTTATTCTTCCAACTAAGACTTCTCAGATAAAATTATTTCCCTCTGTTAAACTTATTCTCCTCTTCTTTTAGAAAAAATCATTGCCATTTGGTATTTTATTTGTAAAAAATCACTCTTCTCTGGCTTTACTACAAACTATCGCCATTCACTCAGGTTAAAAAAATTATTTTTTCTGATTTTCATACAAACTAGCCTCATCATGTGATGTGTTTTTGGGTTTTTTCAATTTATTAAAACACTTTATTTACACATTTAAACTGCAATTTGTTGTAAAACTCAGTTCCCACCTCAAAAAAAATCAAGCTAAATTTTTGTTCCCAAATTTCAATATATAGGGTGGGAGATTCCACATTAATGGTTCGTGAAATTAAATAAAACTTTTTTAGCTCGTAATAACAGTTGTATTTAAGCTGCTCATAACTGCTTTTTTTAAGCAGCTAATAACAGTTATGTCTGGAGTTTGTATATAACTAGTGCTCTCCCAAACCTGGAATAATTGACAGGCCTTAGCACTATTATAGTAAAACAGGCCACCCCTTACACTGAACTTCCCGACGTTGCAGGCTTTATCTAAATAGATCAAAGGATCAAATAATTTTTCTAACTCTGTCATGAGATTCTTTTCAGCCATCGGTTCAAATAAATCCAAGCCTTTATAAAGGATTCCTAGCTTTCTTCCTTTTTGGTGTACATAGCCATAAACATTTCATATTTAGTTGTCACTTTGCATTATTTGTTCTCTATAGTTCTCATGTTATGAGGCATTCAACATGGTTGTATTCTAGCTCTGCCTAATATCATCTTTATGAGTAATTTTAGAAATTGGTAATATTCATCCTTCCACTTTAAATGAAATCACCTTCAGAACAGACTTCTTCAGTAATCATAGAATACACAGTGGGAATATGAATGTTATCCATTTGCAACCGAAGGAAAAGATTCACTAGCTGCGGCCTTGTTCTGGATTCAACATGTTGTTGAAGCACCTGATTGAACTTTGCAATCTTTTCCCATATAATCTGGTATAGTATTCCTTGAAGAAGTCTAGTTTGCTCTTCCAGCTTTTACCACAATCGAGTAAAGCCAGGTTCTATTTTTGGCCAGGTTCTGTAGGAATCTTCTTGTTCATGTTGCACACCCTGAATAACTATGTTCTTATAGGCATCTGCTTGTTCCTCTCATACACCTTAAATAACTATGTTCCTGTAGGCATCTACTTGTTTCTCTCCAACACTAACGAAATTTACCAGAGAATATCATGACAGTGTATTAAGATTTGTTGTGATTCCAACCCTTATTTGGCACATAAATCCCCTTAACCTTCACATCAACATAGGAACAAAGTACTGCAACATCTTGGAATTATTTATACTATTTTGGAAGTTATCTATGTGTCCTTTTATTTGACAACGCCTACTATGGACCAATCAGCAGCGGTTACCAGTGATAAAAGAAGGCACATGAAGCTCAATGTTTACAGAAGGATCCACGTGACTGTGGAAATTTTTTTGCAAAATCTACATCTCCATGGGAAACTACGGTACCAATGGCCAAAAGCCCAGAGAAGCCAAAATTTCCAGCACATTATTGAAAAAATGTAAATAGGATGGCAATGCTAGTAGTTGACAACTTGACACCACAAATGCAGTTCCAAAACACAGTGACAACATATTAACCCTATGGAACCCTAATAAGGGAACATGTATGCCAAATTCCAATTCTCTTTCTTATTAACTTATTGCTCGGCCATTTAGCAGAAATTCAACCTTCACCAAATTTGAAAATTGGTTGAGAAAACACCTATTATAGCAATGAATATATATTGTAGGTAATAGGGACGGAGGAAGGGATATTAGAGGTAAAAGAAGACGGATGAAAAATATTTCACTTGGTATGTTGCCACTAGTTGAACCACAAGACATGCATTGGGAAAGTCAACCATCCAATAAGGCTCATAGTATCCAAATCCCATTTATAGGTTACTAGGTGCATTTTCCCAAAGGTTGCATAGCCCAGAAAACCACATAACATATACAAGGATGTTGTGATTATCATGGAAACCACTAATTCTTTCTTCGTAGTTTTGTTTTCTTGGGCGGAGACTTCAAAGTATCCTGTAGGTTTATTCATTGCACGGAACCACCTAATGATTTATGCAGCTTCCTGCCTTTCAAACTATTTGATATATACAATTCAAATCATCATTAGAATTTGAGGTATAAATGGAAATGCAAATGCAATGTCTCCGAGACATCGCTGGTAAAATCCGCCAAACTTTCTGGGATCCAGCAAGAGAGACTCTTGTAAAGGTCCCACCCACAGTTCCATAAATCTCCCAATTTTTTGAAGTTTTGGAAGGTTTGAATCTCATAAGTTGCAAGACATTGGGGATTACATAAAACACACAAACATTTTTATGTGAAGATATAAGGTTTGAATCCTCTAGAATTATATTCTATTTTTGTAATGTCTCCCTATTATACGGAAAGAAACATTTAATTTTCGGAAGACTCTTTTGTTGATTTAGGGTTTATGAGTGGTAAATTTCAATCGTTTTAAAATCAATCACCAATATGTCAATACCTATGCATTTCATTTCTATAAATACATTTCTTCTTAAAAAAATGATACTCAGATGTAGCTTCGACTATCGACATTAGACTCAAATATTCACTCGGTATTGTAGATAAAATTAATTCCACATCAAGTATTTAGGTTCCCTACACCAAAAGTAAATGGATGTTTAATGTGAGACTTGTAGTAACTCTCCCCTACTACCTCCGAATAAACAGAGAGAAAAGGGGTAAGATATCTTGTTTCATTGATGCTATGACTTAAACAAGTGTCTTATGCTAGTGTCAAATTTTAAGTGGCATTGTCATGAAGTATGTCAAATGAAATTCATTAATAATATAACTACACATATTGAAAACAATCATTGAAAGTGTGTCATTCATTGAGGAAACATAAGTCAAATGTATTAAGCATCAACCATTACAGTCCTTCCTAAACAAGGAGAATCATCAAAACACATTCAAACACATAAAATAATATAAGTCAAGGCACATAAAATAAAATACATCAATACACATAACGTAATCCACATTAAGGCACATAAAGACAAGACCAATGTACGTGGTTCACCACAACCTTGGGGTTACGTCCACCAAAACTATCGCATCAAGTGATTTTATTACAAGAAAATGTTACAATCCACCACACCATTATGGCCCCAATTTATCCTCCTAATACTCTTCCCACGAGAGTATTTATAAAAGTATTCGATACGAAGATAGCTTCCCGAAACCCTCTCTAGTTACAGTTCCAGAAGGCTTTAAAATATACAGCTAGGATAAATTCCAGTTATTTCTCACAAGCTTAAAAACTAGGATACTTGCTAGTTACTTTTCATAAGCGTAATTTACCTTCTAATTATAATGCTTAGTATACACCACTTTTGGTTATATTTCATAAAGCTTAATACACCATTATATATTTACACATCTTTGAAGTTCTTTCAAATATTATATAATGTTCTATATTTATAATATGCATGTAAATATATTTTTTTTTCAAGTAAATGATTGTAAATCACCATAAACCAATATGAAGAAATCCATATTGATATTCTTCTCCATTATATATTTACACATCTTTGAAGTTCTTTCAACTATTATATAGTGTTCTATATATATAATATGCATGTAAATATATTTTGTTTTCAAGTCAATTATTGTAAATCATGGTAAATCAATATGGAGAAATCCATATTGATATTTTCATCCTTGAAGTTCTTCAACTATTGTATAATAATATACTTGTAAATATATTTTGTTTTCAAGTCAATAATTCTAAATCACAGTAAATCAATATGCAGAAATCCATATTGATATTCCCTTCCATTATATATTTAAAGATGAAGTTATCTCCACTATGATATATAATGTTCTACATATAATATATATCTCATCTTCTTTCCAATACCTTTGATTAACGTGGGGTGGGAGTAACCTCATTGTGGTGATGGTTTTCTACTCGTCATGGATGTATTTATGATTTATTTGTATTTTACTAGTTGTAGTCACTCTTAGGTTCTCAAGGTGGGAGGGGGATGTTACACTAACAAACATAAAAATAATATACATTCTAACAAACTTTCAAAGTGCACTTATCAACAAACAAATAATTTCCTAGAAACTTACAAAAAGAAACATAAAAATCACCTACATTCTAACAAACATTCAAGTACACTCAATCAATGAACAATTTCATAAATACACAAATACAATGAGGTGATACAAATCACAACAATTTAACATACATAAAAATCACCTACATTATAACAAACATTCCAAGAACAATTACACATCAACAATGAATTTCAATTTCTGATATACGTACAAATACAATCAATTGATTAAAAGCGCTATATTAAAAAACATAAAAATCATCTACATTGTAACAAACATTCAAATTACACTCATCAATCAACAAACAATTTCCTATATACATACAAAAAACAAACATGAAAATCACCTACATTCTAATAAAGATTTCAAGTGCACTCACCAATCAATAAATAGTTTTCTAATCAATTGATGCAAAGAACTACACTTCAAGAAACATAAAAATCACCTACATTCTAGGAAAACATTCTAAGTACACACTAATCAAGAAACAATTTAAATTTCATAGATACATATAAATGCAAACATTTACACCCAAGAAGCCCCAAAATTATGAAAATGAAATCTAGTTACAAACAATAAATCCAATTACATTCACAAACAAACATATAATCATTCCAATCACATTCACGAATCAACAAACAATTTCATAGCTAAGGTATAATCAATCGATGAACTGAGCTACATTCTAACTAACATAAAAATTATCTCATTTAACAAACCTTTACACCCTAAAATTATGCAAACACAAATCTAGTTACAATCAAACATCCTATTACATATAGCAAATTATACCAATAACACTCACCAATAAACAAGCAATTTAAATTAATGAAAAAAGCTAACATAAAATTAATCTCGTCTATGAAACTTTTATACAAAGAATACACTCAAATAAAACAAACATAATATAATAAATAAGTATACATTTCTTAAAATATAAATGGTAAACATATAACAATATAATTAGTATATAAATAAATAAAGCCACCTACTTAAATAAAAAATATTTTACTATAAAGTAAAAGCAATTTTAAAAAAAAAATTGAAGTTTAAAATAAAATGAAAAAGTACAAATGTAGAAAGATAAAAAAAAGAAAGAAAGTAAAAATGAAAAATTGAAAAAAATATAAAATAAAATGTAAAATTAGAATTTAAAATTTAAATATAATGAACTTTTTTTATTGGACAAGTTTTGAAACTAGTTTGTATTGAAAATGTGCTACCTCATTGTTGCTCCATAAAGTTTATTATGTGTTGAGAAATTATAAAATTAGTTTATGTGGAAATGAATGAAAATAGAAAATGAATACATGAAAAATGCTTACTACACAACACTACAAGAAAACCAGTCACACAAAGACAACCATTTTAGGTTTTTCAGTTTTCCCTATCTATCTATCAAATAAAACAGGTATTTAGTTTAATAGAACTTATATACCATTTCCTTAACTACACTCTAGTTCCTCATAGTGACCCATATATGAAGAAATACATTTAGAAAAGTAGTTATGTTTTTTATTAAGAAAATATTTTTTTTATATAATATTGAAAAAGTGTTTTAGAGTACCAAAAAAAACTACAGTTTTTTCTTCCTATAGCCACGATTGAACTGACTGAGTGATTAATTTTATTGAAAGTTAACATTAAAAAAATACCTCCATAACAATTTGAATATCATTTTTTTTAAAACATTTCCACTTCAATTAGACAATTATTCATTAGATGCTAAGACAACTAACTTTTTCTTCATCTTGAGAGTACAGTATTTGTCTAAAACAACAACAAAGAAGGCGAGATTGCATTTTTGGAATTTCCAGTGAATATTCTATAATCTAATTAGTTTCTAATGAATATGAATATTCTATAATCTGATTAGTTTCTAGGCATTTATGGTGTTTCTAGTGACCAACAGTTACAATTAAATAAGAATAACCCAAAGTTACAATTAAACAATATTCTTAAAAAATAGTTATTCTGGACTGAATACATGAATAAAATCCATACATAAATAAAATCAATATTCATCATTCTCTTTTTTGTGACAACATGAATAAAATCAATATCCGTCATTTTTTTTCTAACACCATGAATAAAATCAATATTCACAACAGCATGGAGTACTATCGTCACAACATGGATTACTATACTAATCAAACAAATAAGTATTAATTTTTTTTTACTCTTGAAAGTACAGAAAGAGCAAGGACAGAAAAGAAAATGAGTTTGTGGGATAGGGTAAACTCCTTTTTCTTATTGATTCTCTGATATTATGACTATTTAAGCCGTTTTTTCATATGATTTCTTTAAAATATGGTTATGCAAAATAAAGGAGCCTAAGCCAGGTCCTATAAAAACAAATCTACATTATGACCAGAAGCAAGGTCCCATGCCTACTCACTCTAATCAACTCTAGCAAGTATCTCTTGGGTAAAGATCATTGTGGCACTACCGCACTGTCACTGTGCCAGAACTCCGCTGATATTTGCAATTGATTACAACACCATGGGGTTTGAACTGAACCAAAGTTATAATTGAGGATTTTGAAATGAAAGATTTAGTTTTGATGAACCCGAACTCCCCGGATCTTTGCAATTGATTACAACACCATCGGTCTGAAGGCTATTTTGAACTGACCCAAAGTTATACTTGAGGAGTTTGAAATAACAGATTTAGTTTTAATGAGATCGAGGGCCAGCAAAGATAAGGTCCAAATCCAATCCTATTTATTGGGCAATTTAAAATAAGATCCGAGGCTTCGTACAGGAAAAGCTAGGAACAAATCCGAAACGAGCTAACCTAGCAACAGGAATGCCAATGCAATCACAGATCTGCAAGCATTATAATTGAACAATATTCTCTTAATAAAACAATAGATCTTCAACAAACAAGATTATAGTTGAACAATATTATCTTAATTGAACAAAAAACGCAAACAACATCATAGTTGAACAATTTTCTCTTAATTGAACAATAGATCCAGAGCGAGCTACAGGAACGACAACAAAACCAAATATCTGCAGCATTATAATTGAACAGTTTTCTCTTAATCCAACAAAACAAGAGACATGGAGACATACTTGTTGTTCTCTTGGGTTTTGCCTACATATCTTGTGGTTTCTCCTTAACCTGTCAAAATAGGGAAACAACTCATGATTGAGATTCGTGGAGAAAGCGAATAATAATTATGGAAACCAAATTTTAAAAATGTATACCTGTAATGGCGGTAATGGCTGTAATGGCTCTGTGGGCGCCCTATATTCATCCTCTCTGCATCTTTGGAATCGAAATGCTTTCTGCTTCTTCGGAATCAAATTCAAAGAAATGCAACCTCGTTTATTATAAGTGCAAGTGCATCCCGCATACATACAAGGCAAAACAACAAAATAGAAAGAAAACATATACAGAACAAGAGAAAACATATACAGAGAAACAAAGAACAGACACAGGAAGCGCTTCAAATGAAAAAGGTGGAAGAGCATATGAGCAAAAAAAACAAAGCTTATTGAGAGAGACATACTTAAATAGGCATTCCGTCCCTACTTGACCGTTATAGGAGTGGATCCAAAAAAACAGAACCTACTTTTCATCCCGTCGATCTTTTCGCTTTTCAACAAATCTCCTGTATCCACTTTTTCAAAAAGTCAGGCTTTGAGTTAACCATTATAGGAGCAGATCCAAAAAAAACAGAACCTACTTTCCATCGCGTCGATCTTCTCGCTTTTCAACAAATCTCGTGTATCCGTTTTTTCAAAAAGACAGCCTCTGAGTTAACGAGTAGTGTGTAACTCCTCGTTTGAAGAATATGTGTAACTCCTCATTAGAAGAATCTACAAGTTTGCTGCAAGTACCTTCTTCCCTTATTAGTGGAGGATTTATGAGGATTTATGGTAACCCCTCCCTTCTCAACTTTCAAAAATGACAATATTCTCATTTTTCCAAAGTTTATTTTGGTCCTTAAAATCCACTATTTTAATAGTACTTTTAGGATGTTTTTCTTACATTCATACGATACTATTTCAATTGATAATAAAGAGTGTTTAGGATTCTCTAATCATCATGTTTTGACATTTCACAATCATGTCAATGTTGATTATTTTAGATATCAACAAAATAGAAGGACAAACATAAATATTTCAATTCATCATGTTTTAAAAAAAATCCGCTATGGGTTGCCATTCAATAACCCATCCATAATGCACCATAAGGTTTGGAATTAAGATAAATAAATGTTGGTTATTAATAGAGTGATTGCACACTTAAACTACAAATTTAATGAAATAAGATTGAGATACATTAAACTTTGTAACTAGAATAGACATTTGTATTACCTAAAACAATAGATCTATACTTTTCAAAAAAATTATACTTTTTCAAATAATTCTTTTTGCATGAATAAGTAAATGTTAAAATCATAAAATATATTTATCCAAAAACTCCATTTAACTATAAAATATATATTAAAATACTTTTATAGTATTAAAATTCCCCAATGGTTAACCTTTTGTTGGAAAATGTAATTACTCGCAGATCTCTACTTGGCTTCCAACCGACTCTATCAGAGTCTGTAAAAGCTTCGATCTTGTCTGTCAGTCTGACAAGAATGAAAAGTCCATAAGTAGGCTACGTAAGTCAATCGAAGTTATTTCAGAAGCTAAGTTTTTAGGTAGATAGTTATTGCAGAGTTTAATGGAAAGTAAGTCGGCAAGTAAGTCGGCCTATGCTGAAGCAATTTTCAGAATTGCCTATAAATAGAATATGCACATTGTAAA
>LPNX010761600.1:0-67379 GCA_001517045.1 Pseudotsuga menziesii
AAAGGTAGTCCCTGATCATGGAGCATCGCCCTGGCTGCTGCCACAATAGACCTGTTCTTCCTTTCCGCTACTCCATTCTGCTCAGGAGTATAAGGAACAGTAAGCTGTCTCTGAATCCCCTCCTGTGTACAGAATGCGCCGAACTCCTTGGACGTATACTCACCCCCATTGTCCGACCTCAATATCCGGATCTGTCTACCTGTCTGCTTCTCCACAAGGGCTTTGAACCCTTGGAAGACTCTCAATACAAGCTCAGACTTCTTGCTCCTCAAGAAGTAGATCCAGGTCTTCCTGGAGTAGTCATCTATGAAGCTGATGTAATACTCGAAACCTGTCAAAGAACGTGATGACATGGGACCGCAAATATCAGAATGGATCAAATCAAGCACCCCGGCAGCTCTAGTGTCACTGCTTGGAAAAGCAGTCTTGGTGTACTTTCCCAAAGCACACCCCCTGCACACATCACTCTGCTCTGTGCTGAACTCGGGTAAACCTGTAACCATACACCTCAACAATCTCAGAGCTGGGTAATGTAAGTGGGCCATCCTCCGATGCCAGAGCTTACAAAGCTCGCTGCTGCTGCTATGTGCCAAAGCACACTGTGGCTGAAATAATAGCTTGTACATCTTTCCACACCTGACCCCGATGTCCATGGCACTGGACATACCTGCTGCCTTGGGATATACCTGTACTCTCCCATCCGAAAAGCACACCCCAAGCCCTCTGTCCTCTATAGTGGAAACTGATACAAGGTTCTTTTTCAGCCCCGGAACATACAACACATCCTGCAGAGTCATGGGACTCATAGACTCCCTCTGAAATGTGATAGTACCCCTACCAACAGCTCTCACAACGGTGTTGTCCCCAAGGACAACCTCCACATCCCTACCTGACTCTGACAACTCTGAGAACACCTCACGAGCTCCTGTCATGTGGCTCGTGGCTCCACTGTCAATGTACCAAGTAGAAGAGGTGGATGAACCCCCCTCATGTCCTGCCAACAAGGAATGCTCCCTGTCCTGATCCATATCTATGCTGGTGGCTAAGGTGACTCTCTCTCTCTCAGTCTGTCCAGCATAAAGGGCAAACTCCCTCTGAAAAGCAACACTAAACTCATCAACCTCAGCTGAGGCTGCAGTCTGCTGTCCCTGCCCCTTCTTCTTCTTCTTGCTTGGACACTGTGAGGCATAGTGTCCAAACGGCTGACAAGCATAGCACTTGATTTTACTCAAGTCCTTCTTCTGCCCACTCTGCTGACCCTGCTGCTGCTGCTTGGCCCCACCCTTCTTGGGGCCCTTCTTCTTCTTACCCTTGGCTGCCAAAGCCACATCCTCATCATCAGCCCCTCTCTGAGAAGTACTACCCTGTACAAGACCCCTCCTGGTCTCCTCCTGTACAAAGTCATCCCATAACCTCTCCCAGTCAAACAGGTTCTCTCTGCCCACAATAGCCTGCACAAAAGCACTCCAGGACTTTGAAGCCCCGTTCACCGCTGTCCGCACAAGCTCTGTAGGGGCAACCTTCTCCCCAACTGCTGCAAGTTCATCCCGAACTGCAGAAATCCTAGTAAGGTAAGCTGTGACTCCCTCTCCTCCATTCATCCTGATACTCTTGAGTTTTTCTCTGAGAACCATTTTCTGGTTCTCATTAGAACTCTCATACAGACTGGTCAAGGCTGTCCACATCTCATGTGCCTTGTCCTTTCCTGAAATGTGAGGAATGATATGGTCTTTCACGGCATCAAGAATAATTCTCCTGGCTTTGCAGTCCTTCTTATTGAAGGCTGTGAGGGCTGCTGCATCCGTAGATGCAGGAATGACAATGGGGTTTGTAGTAGTGTTCCTCACTATGTCTGGCCACAACTCATTCTCTTCAAGTAACAGCAGAATCTTAGCCTTCCACGGCACAAAATTCCCTGTCCCATCCAGCCTATCCTCCAATCTAAGTCCCGTAGCCATCTCAACAACAACTCAGCAAAGTGCTGTTCACTGACAGAAGTAGAATAACAAAAATTTCTGAATGCTGCAAATTACTGTGTGTCTGCAAAAATCACTGTTTCTGCCCCCTTTGCTCTGATACCATGTTGAAAAACTGAGATTTACTGCTTGCTGGTTTAAATGAACAATTTGTGTTTTTCACTTCAGCCGGTTTTGCATAGGCTTGAAGCTAATTAAAATTTTGCCGAACAATTTTAAACACACAGTAAAAATTACTAACAGGCTGAAAACAAATGCACGCACACCATAAAAATTTACTCAGAGATTTTTGGCTAATCAGCCCTGGAAAAACCCCCACGGGGAAAACCAGTCAGAGAGAGGAGAGATATTTATTTCTTCATCAAAGTACAGGACAGAAAAAAAAATAGTGAAAATACAACTTATCTCCACCGGCAAACTTTATCTCAAAGTCTGGAAATGCCCTTCTTCTTTTCTGAGCCAAATTAAATGCAACAGTACAGCACCAACAGGTCGTCCATTTTCTAGGAATTTGTGCCAATAAAAACACAGTCCGTACCAGCAGACAGGCCGTACCCTTTCCTCGATTCCTGTGCAATTAATGAGCAGTCCGTACACTGATTTTTATGCTGAAAATTTAATGTTGTTTGTACAGCATTTAAACAGGCCGTACTTTCCTCAAAAACCGTGCAGCATTAAATGAACTCGTACCTACAGGCCGTACATCGAATTATGGGCATTAAATGCAGACCGTACGGTGCAATAAATGCAAGCCGTACTTCCCTCGATTCCTGTGCAAAAACACCAGCAATAAATGAAGATGAAGCACCTCGATTTCTGTGCATTAATGTCTCTCGATTTCTGTGCAGCAGTCTCTCTTCTTCTTCTGGAAAATCGTGACCTCCTTCAGCAACTCGACCCAGCCTCTCTCTCAGCTCTTCACTTCTCCTGAAAAATGAACAAGTGAATCCCTTTTGCCTCCCTCGTGCCTTTTTGTTTACCCTAAGTGAGTTTCTTAATCCAAGGGTGGAGAAAGAATCAAATCAATGGACGAGATTGATTGAGAGTGAAAATCACTTTTATTTATTTCTCATAAACAAAATCACTCACCCACTTAAATTTATCAAAAAGTGACTTTATTGTTATAAAGTCTCATTAAGTGACTTTTAATGTGAGGGTCACATTTTTCCCTCTTAAAGTGACTTTAGGCAAAAATTAAAGTCACCTAGGGAACATCTGCCTAGGTACAAAAACTAACAGGCATGTTTCCCAATAAAATTTTGATTTCCAGACAAAGCCAGCACAGAAATCGAGGCAAGCTGTAGCATTTATTGGCACAGAAATCGAGACAGGCCATACTGTGCCAGACCATACTTTTGGCACAAATTTCAAGAAGAATTTGTACAGCGATTAATGTTGATGTCAGAGTCCGTACAGCATTAATTGTAGACCTTACTGGGCACATATTTCGAGGTCATTTATTACAGCAGACCATGCATAGGCAGGTCGTACAGTCCGTACGGTTTTCACACGTGTGGCACGAATTTTGATACATTTAATGAGCAGTCTATCCCATTCTGTCAGTGAAGTTTCGGGCACAAATTTCGAGAAGGGAATGAGATAAGAACTGTTGTTGTGAGGTTGTAAATTTTGTGTGAAAATTTAATAAAGCTCTCTCACTCTGAAAACAGGTTTTCCAGGTTTTCCCTTGGGGGTTTTTTTCCTAGTCCATCGGGCAAAAACAAGTGTCTGAATTTTTCATGTGTGTAAATGTCTGAATTTTTCTGAGTTTCACTTTTCCTGTTTGAAAAGAAAATTTCTGAGTTTGTTTAAAGTTGAGAAAAAGTTTTCACATGTGTTTCAGTTTGAATAATTTTTTGAAAAATTATGCATTAAACGAGTTGGGCATTAAACAATGTAGAAAAGCCTAAAGGTTTGAAACCGGGTTGGGAAAAACACTATGCCTCATACCCCGCAGCAGAATGGAGTGGCAGAGAGAAAGAACAAGACAATGGTAGGAGCATCCAAGGCCATGTTATTTGATCAGGGATTACCACTATTCATTTGGGTTGAGGCATACCGCAGTATACATTTAGAACAGGTGTCCCCACACAGCTTTGGGGAGGAAGACACCAGAGGATATCTTCACAGGCACTAGACCAAATGTGAGCCATATTCACATATTTGGGAGTGTCTGCTATTGTCACATCATGATGACACTAGGAAGAAGTTGGACCCTTCTGAAGAGAAAGGGTTACTTGTTGGTTACAGCAAGACTTCGAAGGCATGCAGAGTATATATTCCTACTCGCAAGAGGTTCATTATGAACAGGGATGTCCAGTTTGATGAGGACAAGGCCTTGCAGAGATCTATGGACTTACCAGCAGAGGAGAAGCCAACACAGGTCTCAAGGGTCAAGTTAGAGGAGCCACAGGTACAGGTACAGACACGGGGCACAGGTTCTTGCAGTCAGAGGGAGTCAAGTGGACAGTATCCTTCAGTCATTGACTTGGAGTAAGAGTCGCAACAGGTAGACACTAGGCCAAGGCCTAAGTGGTTTAGGTCCACAGTTCAGGATTCCAAGCAAGTGAATCCTCCATAAAGCTCCATGAGACGAAGCAAACCACCAGAGAGACTCAGCTATATGGCATTGATGACGAAGTTAATTAACTCCAAACCTTCCAGTTTCGAGGAGGCTGCACAACATGACGTGTGGCAGGAGGCCATGGTTGAGGAGTATGACTCAATCATGAAGAATCAAATATGGGAGGTTGTGCCAAAACCAGAAGGTTAAAAGGTGGTAGGATCCAAATGGATCTACAAGGTAAAGCATGCAGCAAACGGAAGCATGGAGAAGTACAAGGCGTGCTTCGTGGCAGAGGAGTTTTCACAGAAGGAGGGTATTGACTATGAGGAGACCTTTGCCCCTGTTGCCAAGTATTCTTCTATTCGGACCATTATCTCATTAGCAGCAGTGATGGGTAAGTGTGTCCAGCAGATGGACGTCAAGATTTCCTTCCGGAACGGAGTTATAGAGGAGGAGTTATTCATTGAGCAGCCAGAGGGATTTGATGTGGAGAACAGGGAGACGCATGTATGCAGACTGTAAAGAGCTATCTATGGGCTCAAGCAAGCACCTCGAGCATGGTACTCAAGGATAGACAGCTATCTACAGGAGATGGGATTCCAACGAAGTGAGGCGGACCACAATCTATACTTCTTGACAAGTGAGGTGCCCCTCATACTGCTACTTTATGTAGATGATCTCTTTCTTACAGGAGATCGACGACTGCAAGTCCAACCTTACAATTGATTTTGAGATGAAAGACCTTGGGTTGATGCATTACTTCCTAGGCCTGGAGATTTGGCAAAGAGAGCTTCTTCATTGGACAGGGGAAGTATGCAGTGGAGATCTTGAAGAGATGCCGGATGGTGGATTGCAAGCCTATGGCCATACCTCTAGTTTCCAACTGGAGGAAGATTGATGCATCAAGGTTAAACGGATTGTATCCTACCTTGTATCACCAGCTTATCGGATCGCCCATGTATCTGGTCAACACACGACCAGACATTAGCTTTGCAGTTAACTCTTTGAGCCAGTTCATGGTGGACCCTCGGAGAGTGCATTGGATGGCTACTAACCCACTACATTTGTAGTGCAGTAATTACAGAACAATCTCATTTTCAATCTTTCATTTTTAGTTAAAACAAACCCCCCTCGCTTTCCCGAATTAATGCACCAATTGAAAAGGCAAAAAAGACCTGAATAAATGGTGCATGGAAAAGAGACTCTTGGGGTGAATAAGTTAAACAACAAAACATCTTTAAAATTCTTAAAATCAACCAAGACTCTTTCCCCATATGCTCTGGATCACTGCAGCTTTGACTGACCAGTTGATCATACTAGAAAGGGACTAAGTGACTAGTAATCAGTCTCATTTTCTCAATTAATTACCCAAGACGAAAATCTAGTGTATTGATTTATTGCTTCATGTGGGCAAATTTCACAGAGAAAGCAGGAACAAATAGAAAGTGATCGCAAGGCCCCGTCAGGCTACACCCTCATTTGGTGTAGTGTTGGACACACCCTTGTGACTCCATCTAGTCCACATTTTCTCATGTGGAGCCACACTTGGTGAGTCTGGACACATTCCCCGTACCTTATTGGTATACTGGGAATTCTCTCTCCCATTAATCAACTCATCTTTTAATAATAAAATTGACCAAGAACAATTTGCAATACATTCATTACAACAGCACTCAATTTTCAAACTCCATTTGGCACTGGTACATCATATAATCTATTAGCTTAAAGTGAATCTTATATGGATGGTTATCTTTATTATATGTTTTTCATTTAATTTATATTGCAAAGTCTTGTTTTCAGTATTCATTCCAAACTCCTAAATAATTTCTCATCCGTAACTAAGAACATAAAAAGCCTAAGTAACTCTTTTGTAAGGACTACCCCCCTTGGCTTCGTTAGGAGTTAGCCTAAACGGAGGAGTCAAGATCAAGTGACAATACTTGACTCAAGACTTGCCCCCAAGAACACACCCAGTGGCTTGAAGATTTCTGCACGCTAATCCCAAGGTGCGTGAAAGGCGACAACAGGTCACATCCCTCCCTAGAAGACAATCTTTCGGATTGGGGCAAGCATTTTCCCTCTCTCAAGACCATGCCCTTGTTCGTGCTTTGGGGGATTTGGAAGACAAGAAATTCACTGCTTTTTGAAAATCTCACGCAGGCCCTTTCAGTTATTGGACTAAAGAGTCTGAGATTTCTTCTAGAGTACTACAAACCTCCTGCTTTTAAAAAACCTCACCTTCTACAGAATCCTGTTAATGCAGCAAATTTGCCTTATGGATTTTTCAATGGTGCCTCGAATTTTAATCACTGTGGTGGCGGCATGGTTTTGTATCTAGCAGAAAATCATCTCATTTTACTAAAACTGGGTAGTGGATTCGGTTCAAACATACAGTTGAACTGCTTGCATTATGGGGGCTCCTAAAGATTGCATTAATGAAGAATCTCCGGCATATTCAAAAATTTTGTGATTTGAGAGTCACAATAGACTGGGCAGTGGGTGTTTCCTCCCTTCAAGTTATTTCTCTGGAACGCTGGCGTGACAGAACTTTAAGACTTTTGGACTGTTTCAACATTGTTTCAATCCAGCATGTCTATCGCAAGTTAAACTCTCTGGCCAACAGATGCATTGGTGTTACCTGAAGGCCTCCTTGTTTATGAGGAGTTCAAGTATTTTATCTTGTGCAGCTCAGGTTCCTATCAGTTTTACTCGGTTTTGTTGTTATGCTTTTTGGGTAACAGATTTGTTTTTAAGTAAACATCAGCAGCCTAAGAGAGCCTTCAGTTTTGTTTTGTAAGGATTTGTAAAGACACTGCACAGTTTTATATATTTTGTGCAACTTCAAAAGTTTTGCCAAAAACTTGTGAAGGATGAACAGAAAGATAGATTGTAACTTTGATTCTGCTTTGAATAACAAGTTACCAGTTTTTTTTTATTCGTTTGGAAAGAAAAGGGTTGGACTTCTCATTCATTTGGCATGGTAGGATTTTGAGTGCTCTCTCTCGTTTGGAGCCTAAATGACATATCTTTATGGAGCAACTGAAGTATAAGGGTTTTCTTCTCCATTTGAATGTGGTTTCTGGTTCTTATCTTTAATGTTGCAATTTGGTATGTGGAATTAATTAGTGCCATAAGAAGGGCAATCGGGTCTCATTGGAAGGATTGGAAAAAACTTCTCCTTTGATACTTTACATTGGAAGGATTGGAAGGATTGCATAGATGTTACATTGTTCTGATGCATTTTATAGACTAGGAACTTGGAACTTCATTTTATAAGGCACACCCTATTATCAATGTTTTGAGTTAGCACTGTATGGGAGCTACTAGTGATTTCCACACTCAAGGCATAATATGTTTGAGTTTGTTGGTTGGCACCGCAAGGGATCTGATTTCCCCTAACTCTTACATGAACTTCTTCCCTTTTCATTAGTATTGTTTCCCATTGACTCCATTTTTCCCTGAGGATTGGCACTAGTATTCATGGTCCCCCCATCACCCCTTTAAACTATACTATAAAAAGACCTAAGTTTTGTTAAGGCTAACGCTTCGAAATCACCTTATGCCCTCATTGCCATAGCCTAGCAATCCTATTTAGGAAAGTTCCCCTCGAGGTGGAGAAGAGCAACCGGAAGTGCAAAGAGGTGGTTATCGAGGTGACAGGGGTAACACCTTTAGGGTATAGTTGGGTTAGCTCTGAAAAATTTTCAAGAACCCCAACCCGGTTTCAGTTTCAGTTCAGCATATGGTTTAATGCCCAAACCCCATCATTGCATGTGCATTAAAAAATTAAAATTTTAACTGAAAACATGAAACACATGAGATTTCTTTTCTTCTTTTGAATTCTGAAAATTATATCAGCCCTAAACTCTTACTCAGAAATTTAAAACTCAGCCACACACATGAAAAATAAACACTCAGAATTTTTGGTCAAATTGACCCAAGAAAAACTCCAAATGGAAAACCTGTATGAGAAAGAACTTTTATTAATTCTTCAGGCAAAAACAACTCAGAATAGCAATACTTATCTCCTTGACAACACCTCGAAAATCGTGCCATAATCACTTTGTACGACTGCCTCGATTTTTGTGTTGTACGGCCCACACATGCAGTATGGACACTTTTTTCTATACCTCAAAATTCATTACATGTTGGTCATTCATTAATTGTACGGCCTGTCAACAGCATTACATGTTGGTCAAATCACCTCGATTTGTGTGGTGTACGGATTAACTCGAAAATTTTGTTGTTGTACACTACATTTTCGAAATTTGTGTCTGCTGCAAATTTTGTCTTGGGAATTGTGCCCAGATTTGCCCTCTTCTTGTCTTTAGAATATTTGCAAAAACTATCTCTCTCTCTCTCTCAAATTTCAGGAATGAAATTACTCCAAACCCTTGTTTCTTCTCATGCTCTCTCCTCTCTCAAAATTCTCTTTTGTGAAAGTGAACAATGATCTCTCTTTGCCTTTCCCAAGCCTTTTTTGTCCGAGTAACTTCCACATCTAAATCAATGGCTTAGATTAAAAGCCAACTAAATGAGATCTAGGGCCCATCTCATTTCCTCATTAAAAAAACACTTTTAATTATTAAAATGAGAATTTAATGCACACCCTCATTAATACTCATAAAGTCACTTTTAAAATATAAACTCAAATTCACATTAAAAGGCACTTTATAAAAAATGATTCTCACCTTTTTAATTAGACTAGGGACCATGTATTAAAGTGTCCTTGTCCACCCCAAGGCATGAGTGAACAAACACTTCCTTCATAAAAATTGAACACTCCCTCTTACTGAGGAAGGTGTTTTTCACCACTCCCATCTTGTCTCTGAAATGTATGTGATTTTCTCTTCCCAAAGACTTTGTGATAATATCTGCCACCTGCTCATCTATAGAAATGTAATGTAACTCTATAGCTATTCTCTAGACATAATCTCTGATGAAATGGTATCTAATCTCAATGTGCTTTGACCTGTCATGAAACACTGGATTCTCAAAGAGACTAATGCAACTCTGATTGTCACAGTTAAAGATAGTAGGCCATGAACTAGTGAAGCCGCAATGCTTCACAACTACCCTGACTAGCAAAACTCAAAGCAACGGACTTTGTTTCTGAGTGAACCATGACATAACTGTCAAGCCACCTGAAACAACAACCGGAAGTGCTCTTCTGGTCTAAAGCACTACCTGCCCAATCTGAATCCGTGAAGCCAACCAAGTCCACTCCACCTAACCTCCTCTAGTTCAGACCATAGTCTACAATCCCAGCAAGGTATCTCAAAATGTGTTTGTGGTCGTTCAATGCATTCTCCTGGGCTCCACCATGAATTGACTGAGAGCATTCATCGCAAAACTCATATCTGGTCTGGTGTTGACCAAATACATCAACGAACCAATAAGCTAACGAAACAAAGCAGGATCCACCAACTCTTTCTCAGAAGCATGAAGCTTCTTCCAATAGGTGATCATGGGTGTGGACATGGGTCTGCATTCCTCCATCCGAAATCTAATCTGCAGCATATTTTCCTTGCCCCAGGAAAACATGCCATCCTCCTGCCATAGCTCCATGCCTAAATAGTAGTGCATCAACCCAAGGTCGGTCATCTCAAACTCTGAAGCAAGATCTTTCTTGCATGCATCAATCAGGTGCTCCCCTCCTATAATGAACAAGTCATCAACACATAGCAGAAGAATGAGTGGAACAACTCCAACCACAATGTAGTAAAGGTTGGGATCCGCCTCACTCTTCTGAAACCCAATCGAAAGCAAATAAGAATCAATCCTCGAGTACCAAGCCTGAGGGGCTTGCTTCTGACCATACAAGGCCTTTTTCAGCCTGCAAATATGAGAATCTCTCTCATAAATCTCAAATCCCTGTGCTTGCTCTAGATATACCTCCTGTTATAGAATACCGTTGAGGAAAGCAGTCTTCACATCCATCTGATGGATCTTCCAACCCATCTCTCCCACAACGAAGATCATTGCTCTGATCAAAGAAAATCTAGCAATCAACGTAAAGGTCTCATCATAATCAACTCCTTCTATCTATAAGAATCCTCATGCTACAAACCGAGCATTGTACTTCTCGATGCTGCCATCTATAGCATGCTTGATTTTATAGAGCCACTTGGAAGTCACGACTGACTTCACCTCTAGTCTTGGAACCACCTCCCACACACCATTCTTCATGATGGAATTATACTCTTCCATCATGGCATCTCTCCAAACCTTACGTACAAAATCCTTCTCATAAGTAGTAGGCTCGAACTCACGCAAGTTGGTCACCTATTCCATGTAACTGGAGAATCTCTTTGGTGCCATGCTCTCTCTGCCCTCCCTCTTGGGTGGCCCCACAGACTCCTTTGCTTCTTTCACAAGCTCCCTAAGCCAATTTGGCTTTCTCTTCCTAGAAGTAGCATCCTGTGGCAGACCATCTTCTACAACCTCATCAGACAAATGTCTCCCTAAAGAAGTACCTAAGGTATGAGATCTTGTACTTGGTGAACCCGAACCTAAACAATGTGTATCCGAATCACCTGAAGGTGTAACCTGTGAACCTGTGACCCATGACCTTGTCCCTGTAGACTGATTCCCTAAAATTGATATACCTGTAACCTGTGACCCAATCACCCCTGAGACCTGTGACCTTGTGCCCTGACTCGTTGAACTTTGAGATGTTGATCAACTGCCAATATTCCAAGCCATTTCCTTGACCCAGGAGGTTAAATTGATTTTTTCAACGCGCGCGTGGCTCTGTGCACGTAGGGGGAGCGTCGCACGGTTCTGCGAGCATCACCAGCAGCTCCTTCTCGCGTCCATCCCTCCCTGCTGTGTGTCCATCCTCCATGTGCGTTCCCTACGCGTCCCTTCGCCCGCATGACCTCACGGCCTGTGTGTTCTCTGTCCCTTTACCTCACGGCCTGCATGTCTCCTGTGCGGTCGCTCGTCCTCCCCCTACGCGCACGCGGTTCCTCCTACGCGCACACGAGCACGCGCGCGGCTCTCCTGCGCGGTTCTGTGTGCATCACCAGCAACTCCTTCTCCACCCACCTGCACACATCCACCAGCGTGACCGTCCGCGGCTCTTGATCTCCTCTACACACCTCCTCGTGACCTCCACTTCCCACAAACCCCCTCGCCTCCCCCCTCCCCCCCTCATTCTCCCCTCAACTGCCACCGTTAGACAGTTCATGGAGGACCCGAAAGAAGACCAGGAGTCAGAGGGAATCCCCAAAACGCCCATCTGGGACTACAATGATAGAGGCCAATTTCGATACCTCAAGCAATGCCAAGGTGACCCAGAATTCTACAGCACCATGGACATTACATTAGAGTCAGATTTTGCGTCTTGGACATCTCAAATTAAACAAATAACTCAAGAAACTGGAATCTCTTGAAGCCAAAAATGGTAGACTTCGCTCAGAGGTGGGCTCTCTCACTACAAGAGTCTCGGAAGTTGAAGGGGACAGCCTATCCCTCAAGAAAATGATACAAGAAAACAAAGAACATGACTCCTCACATCCTCAAAACGAAATACTACACGCAGAAATCCAGGACCTTAAGACCAAGCAAGAAGAAATCAAATCCCAACAGGCCTCCTTTAAACAGGAGACGAAGACACATATCAATTCATGGGCACAAGTAGTTCGGGGGAAAAACAAAAACCCCTTCACAGCTATCGAGGAGGTCGTACAGGACAAAATTGTCGAAGAACAAACCAAACGCATAAGGGAACTGAATCTGAAAGTTAGAGGCCTCCCTCAGCCACTTCCTTCCATCGACCCTATGGAGGTAGGAACCCAATTCCTGAGAGATACCCTTGGCCTCCCAAACTTAACCTTGGACAAAGCTTGGGTGGGCCTCGACTCCACCCTCTTTCTTAGATTCCATAATGCAGCAGACAGGCTCTGTGCCCTTAGAGCTAAACGCAAACTGTTCTCACTCCCAGACAAGATATTCCTTGATGAGGACCTTACCCGAGCGCAGGTTGTAGAACTCAAACAGTCCAGGGAACAGGTCGCAGCAGCAAGAAGAGCAGGAAAATGGGCAGTAATCAGGAACCTTTGGGCAGTTATTCGAGACTCCTTCCCCCCTGGATGGACACCTCGAACGAGAAGCTCTAAATGACGGGGTCAGCCTGAGAGACGACAGGGTACAAGTATCACTGTCCGTTGTTGGAATGGAAATGGGTCCTTCTGGTCATCTCCAGGTCTCTTGTATGATGCACTCGCATCGACGGATATCCTCTTGTGACCGAGACCCATGCGATCCCTGTACGGCCTCTCTTTGACATCACAGGTTACCAATGGTTCTCAGTCTGCAGACAAGAAACAAGGAGCTCTGGTGGAGTCAAGGGTTCAGGAGGAGTTGCTTGCCTAGTCAGGGACTCTCTCAGGAAGAGGGTCTTCTTGATGGCCTCCGATGAATGCGCTAGATTCATGTGGATCTGGATCAAAACCAAGATCTCCCCCCTAGGACACGTCTACCTCGCTGTCTGTTACTTTCTGCTAGCATCCTCATCATTTGCCATTCACAATGGAGCAGACGGGGACCCTTTTATGGATCTTTACGCCGCCATCACCCGATACTCTGCTGATAGAGAGGTTATACTTATGGGGGATTTTAACGCCCGTACTATAAACCTTCAGGTTCCTCTCCATGACAGATCCAAAGATATGTTGTGCACTACAGGACTAGATCCCGCAACAGTAGGTCTCTACTGGATTTCAGAAGATGCCTTGGCCCCACTACAACTTACGACAAACACCTCCTGCACTTGGGGGAATCTCACGAAATGCTTATTCTGAATGGCCTCCCTTGTTTCCCGAACTCTCATTTCTTCACGTGCCGGCCTCATGGAGGCAGGGCTAGTGTGGTGGACTATGCTCTAGCCAATCAAAGCCTACTCCCCTTCATCTAGGACCTTTCCATCCTCCCCATCCCCATAGTTGACCACGCACTTCTTTCTCTTTCCCTCCAAATCGACCCCCCTCCCCCCCCAGACCACTTTCCATTTTGATGAGGACGACCCCGACATCTTCCTTTCATACCTCCATCAGATCCTTCCGCCCGAAGTCCATTTCTCCTCACTTGACTCGGCCACCGCCAAGTACCAATGTCTCTCGTCAGCAATCTGGAAAGCAACGCTCAACTCCTTCCCCCACTCCACTCATACCTCCTCGGATACCACTAAAATGGCCTCCTGCCCCATGAACAAATGGTACAACGAAGACTGCAAATCAATTCACCGAGAACTCCGTCATGCCTTCCTCCGCTTTTGTCCTACTTACCCCAACATACAAAAATCTTACCGGTGTCTCCTTCGCCAGAAGAAACGACACTTTATCTCCCAGAGAAGACGAGAACTTTCAGCCCTTCTCGTCCACTCCCCGAAGCAGTTCTGGAGTACCATTCTTTCCCGACGCTCCCCTCTGTCACCCGACCTTGACCTTGCCTCTATGTTCTCCCACACCTCAAAGCTCTATGACATTCCAAGATAGGTTGATATTCATGTGGCCTCCCCCCCGTCCTCCTGCAGCCTTTTCACTAACAATGATGTCACGGAAGCCATCCAGGCAATGAGCAGCAGCAAATCAGCAGATGAGGAAGGCTACCAAGCAGAGTTCTTTAAACAGGGTCTCCCGGTTCTGGTCAGGTACTTAGCTGATCTCTTTAATCACATAGTGCGGGAAGGTTTTTCGTCGGTCTGGTCTCATCATATCATCCATTCGATTCACAAGTCTGGAGTCACTTCTGATCCTAACAACTATAGAACGATCATGGTAGGACACACGTTCTCCAAACTCTATGCTACAGTTCTTCATATGAAGCTTTCCAGGGACTTTGAACAACGAAATCTTAGAGCTCGGGGTCAGGCAGGATTCAGACCAGCACATCAAACTATCGATCACATCTTTACTCTCTGAGCAGTGATTGAGGGGGCACGTCACCACTCCTCAAAAGTCTATTGCTGCTTTGTGGACTTCCGGAAAGCATTCGACTCAATTACAAGAGAGGACTTACTACAACGACTCAAAAACATTGGCGTCTCACCAATCCTTTTGACAACCATTATGCACCTATACGAGCCCGTTCGGGGCCACCTTCGCACAGCACAAGGGCTATCGGACTTCATCTGCAACACCATTGGGGTGAAGCAAGGTTGCCCGCTTTCCCCCACTCTGTTTGGAATCTACATTGACGAGTTGGAGGCCTTCCTCCAGGAGCACACACAGAAAACAGATGGATGCCTCCTCCACTAGGTCCTGATCTCTATCCTTCCTTTTGCTGATGACATTGAACTCCTTTCTTCCTCCTCGAAAGGTCTGCAAAGACAACTTGATGCTCTAGCCCTATTCTGTGAACTCCAAAAGCTGACGGTGAATCTGGGCAAAACAAAGGTTATGATCTTCAATGGAACAAGGAAAACCTCAGACTTTCTTTTCCTATTCAAAGGAGAGGAAGCTGAGATCACCAATACCTATACATATTTAGGAGTGCAGTTTTCGGGGCCCCGCTTCAATCTTCGGCCAGCCCTCCAACCTCGAATCAACAAGGGGTACAGGTCTTTATCCCTCCTCGAGAGACAGTGCTTCCATCACCACTTCCAGGATATCTTATCCAAAATGGACCTACTAAATACTTTGATCTGCCCACCATTGCTTTATATGGATCAGAAGTGTGCGGCCCTCCTTACTAGAGTCAGATTGGGCATCGGGTGAAAGAGTCCAGATCCTCCTTCTCCGGCGTATTATCAAGTCCAAGCAGACAGTGCCACAACACATCATCCTCGTCAAATTTGGAGCCCAGCCCTTCCGCCTCGAGACAATTTTCAAATTGGTCTCCTTCATACATCGGATCCGAGGTTTAGCCGACCCTTATTTAGCTTATTGCTCTACTCAAACTATTGCCAATGCTACCCACCCAGGCAAGACCAAGTGTTGGTTCACAGGGGTCTCAAGCCTCCTTGCTTCAGTGGGGATCCAGTTAGATCGTCTTCCCCTGTTACAGTACTCACTAGATGCCCCGGGTCACCTTCTACCTATCCAACAAGAGTTGAATAAGATCATCAGAGAAGATATTTACAAGCAGTTCGTTCAGGTCACCTGGATCAACCCTCCAGGAGGGTTGCGCCCCAAGATGGCCTTTTATGCTGAGCATTTCTTGGAGATTAGAGACGGGCTCATTGTCCGGCCCAAGTATACGCTTCGTCACTGGATGCATGCTCTTCGGATCCCTCTCGGATAGTTCAAAGTTGGATCACATAGATTCCGGGTAGAGTTAGATCACCAGATCGATAGAGCAGATAGGATCTGCCAACTATGCCACCTATGGGAAGTGGAAAACGAGTCACATTTTATCTTCAGGTGTCCTGTCTACTATGAGACCAGAGGACGCTTCTACTGCTTGTTCAGAGGGCGCCAAACTCTAGCTGCTTTCTTCAAATACACCCATCAGAGATGTCTAGCACTTTATATTTAGGAGGCTCTCAAGTTTCAAACCTAGATCCTCCAGCCTCCCACTAGAGCAGACACCACACAACAGATCACCACATTCTTCAATAGACTACCGACATCCAGGGGCACAAAGAGATCCACTAGTTCTAATATCGACCCTACCCCCAGATTAGTAAAGGTTGGGGGCTCTCAACCCATGAGATCTCAACGAAAGCCCTGCACCAGACCTCCCTCCAGAAGACGCCCAGGACCATCTAGATCCCACCGACAACATTCTAGAGGACGACCTGCGCCTACCGGCCCCGATTCAGGACAACAAACACTCTTACAGTTCACTCAGTTTTCTTCGTTCAGCCTCGGATGTTAGGAGTACCAGACCTCCCTCAGCCTCCTCGGCTCCTGGATCTGGTCCACTTGAGCTCCTTCACCCCTGTGCAGGACTACATGATTGGAACCGAAGCAGGAATTCTCCCATGCTTCGGCCTAGCTCGACTGGATTATCTTTATTTCCGTTTACTTCATTATTTATATTTTATATTGTACTCTCTTTAAGGGAGATCGTTTGAGCCTCCCACATGCATACTCTATCATTGTAACCGGCAGTCCCGTTGACCTACTTTGTGGTCATTAGTGGACATTAATAAAATTATCTTATCTTATCTTATCACCTGTCGAGTAACCTACTACTCTATCTCAGAATCTCGAGATCTCCTGAAGGTTCATTCCTCTTCAAATCTCACCTCCCTCCTCACTACAACTTTCCTCTCTGTAGGAAGGTATATCCAATAAGCCTTTGAGACCTCATCATATCCAACAAAAATACCCCTCTCTCTAGTAGCCTCCGACTTTGTCCTCTTCTCAGAAGGGAAATGTGAGTATGTAAGGCATCTGAAGATGCGGAAGTGGCCTATCTCATGCTTCTTCCCAATGAATATCTCCTTACGATTTTTATACCCCAAGGCACAGTGCAGACTCCTATTCTGCACGAAAACAGTTATACTGCAAGCCTCTGCCCATAGAAAGAAAGGAAGACTCTGATCATGCAGCATGGCTCTAGCTGCTCCCACTATCACACGGTTCTTCCTTTCAGCCACTCCATTATGCTGTAGAGTGTAAGGAACTGTCAACTGCCTCATAATACCCTTCTATCTACAAAACTCATCGAAAGCATGAGAAGTATACTCACCCCCATTATCTGACATGAGTACCTTGATCTTCTTTCCTGTTTGGTTTTCTACAAGAGCTTTGAACTCTTGAAACCGAAGCAAGACCTTCTCTGACTTCTTGCTTCTCATAAAGTAGATCCAGGTCTTCCTGGAAAAGTTATCAATGAAAGTAATGTAATACTCATAACCTATCAACGAGGCAGAAGACATGGGACCTCATAAGTCTGAATGAATCAACTCCAACACTCCCTCTGATCTGTCGTCATTGCTCGGAAAAGCAGTCTTGGTGTACTTTCCCAAAGCACACCCCCTGCATACACCACTCTGCTTTGTACTAAAATCTGGCAAACTTGTGGTCATGTCTCTCAGCATCCTCAAAGTTGAATAATGAAGGTGGGACATCCTCCTGTGCCATAACTCACACAACTCACTGTTGCTCTGAGTGTGTGCCAGTGCATGATGTGGCTGGAAGAGAAGCTTGTACAGTTTCCCGCATCTGACTCCAATCGCATATGAAGCAAATGGACCCTCTGCTTTGGGAAAGATGTAAACTTTCCCATCTAGGACATATACCCCAAGGCCTCTGTCTTCAATCGTGGAAACTGACACAAGGTTCTTCTTCATCCTAGGGACGTACAAGACATCCCTCAGTACCATGGGCTCCATGGACTCACTGTCAAAGCGGACTATCCCTCACCCAACTACTCTCACCACTGTATCATCTCCCAATACAACCTCCAACTCCAAGCCTGTCTCTGAAATCTCGGTGAACATGTCTCGATCACCTGTCATGTGACTCGAAGCTCTACTATCAATGTACCAAGTGGAGGAAGTAGCGGAAGCACTCAGTGAGTGTCCAACGATCATGGAATGCTCCATGTGATCCTCAAAATCCCTATTGGTGATGGATGATGCTCTCTCTACACAACCACCAGCAAAGAGAGAAAACTCTCTCTCAAATCTAGCAGCATACTCATCAATCTTTGTTGAAGTTGTTGTATGTTGTTTCTTCTTCTTCTTGTTTGGGCATTGTCCAGCATAATGCCCAAACTTCTGACAAGCAAAGCATTTCACTTTGCCCATGTCCTTCTTCTCTCCATCTTGCTGCTTGGTTCCACCCTTGGAACCCTTCTTAAACTTCTTCTTCTTCCCCTTTGCTGCTAAGGCCACATTCTCCTCATCATCCTTGCTGTGAGATGTGCTGCCCTGTACATATTCCCTACGGGTTTCCTCCTGTATGAAATCATCCCAAAGACAATCCCATGTAGGCATGTGCTCACGAACAACAACAAACTCAACAAAAACAGACCATGGCTTTGTCAATCCATTCAGTGTTGTACGAACCAACTCTGCATCCAACACACTCTCTCCCACTGCTCCAAGCTCATCTCAAACCCGTGTAATCCTGGTAAGGTAGGAGACCATGTTCACCCCCTTGTTCATCCTAATGCTCTTCAGTTTCTCCCTTAACACCATTTTCCGATTTTCATTGGAACTTTGGTAAAGGTTGGTCAATGCAGTCCACATCGGATGAGCATAGTCTTTCCCAGAAATATGTGCTATGATATGGTCTTTAATGGAATCAAGTAAGATTCTTTTTGCTTTAATGTCCAGTTTATCAAAGGCAGTCTTATCACCGACAACTGTAGGAACAGTGACAGGATGAACTGTTGTATTATTAACTATTTCCCATAGTTCATTCTCTTGCAATAACAATACAATCCTAGCCTTCCATGGGCTAAAATTAACAACCCCATCTAACATGTCCTCAAGCCTAAGTCTTGTAGCCATCACTGCAAAAGTGTTCTAGAACCTGTTCTTCTCAACAACCCTATTTTCCCTTATTTCTCCAAGTCTGAAATTTATTTGTGTGTAATTTTTAGCGTTCAATCATGCTCTGATAACATGAAAATTTGTCACGAACCTTGACCCGGTTTCAATTTCAGTTCAGCATATGATCTAATGCCCAAACCCCATCATTGCATGTGTATTAAAAATTTAAAATTTTAACTAAAAACATAAAACACATGAGATTTCTTTTCTTCTTTTGAATTTTGAAAATTATATCAGCCCTAAACTCTTACTCAAAAATTTAAAACTCAGCCACATACATGAAAAATAAGCACTCAGAATTTTTGGTCAAATTGACCCAGAAAAAACCCCAAAGAGAAAACCTGTATGAGAGAAATTTTATTAATTTCTCGGGCAAAAACAACTCAGAACAGCAATACTTATCTCCCTGATCGAAAATCGTGCCAGTATCACTCTGTACGGCTGCCTCAATTTTTGTGTTGTACAACCCACACGTGCGGTTGTATGGACACTTTTCTGCCTCGAAATTTGTGATGTTGTACAGCCTGTCAACAGCATTAAATGCTAGTCAAATCACCTTGATTTGTGTGTTGTACTGACTGTATGGACTTGTCAAATCACCTTGATTTGCATGTTGTACTGACTGCTGTACGGATTACCCCAAAAATTGTGCTGCTGTACAGAATTGTATGGTACAGTTTCGAAATTTGTGCCTGCTGCAAATTTTGTCTTGGGAATTGTGCCTAGATTTTTCCTCTTCCTGTCTTTGGAATATTTGCAGAAATTCTCTCTCTCTCTCAAATTTCGGAAATGAAATCTCTCCAAACCCTTATTTCTTGTCATGATCTCTCCTCTCTCAAAATTATCTTTTGTGAAAGTGAACAATGATCTCTGTTTGCTGTGCCTGCTGCAAATTTTGTCTTGGGAATTGTGCCTAGATTTTTCCTCTTCCTGTCTTTGGAATATTTGCAGAAATTCTCTCTCTCTCTCTCAAATTTCGGAAATGAAATCTCTCCAAACCCTTATTTCTTGTCATGATCTCTCCTCTCTCAAAATTATCTTTTGTGAAAGTGAACAATGATCTCTCTTTGCCTTTCCCAAGCCCTTTTTGTTTAAGTAACTTCCACCTCTAGATCAATGGCTTAGATTAAAAGCCAACTAAATGAGATCTAGGGCCCATCTCATTTCCTCATTAAAAAATCACTTTTAATTATTAAAATGAGAATTTAAAGCACAGCCTCATTAATACTCATAAAGTCACTTTTAAAATATAAACTCAAATTCACATTAAAAATGTTACTTTATAAAAGTGATTCTCACCTTTTTAATTAGACTAGGGACCATATATTAAAGTGTCCTTGTCCACCCCAAGGCATGAGTGAACAAACACTTCCTTGGTAAAAATTCAACAAGCTCTATTCTTTGGGGCTTTAACTATACTTGCTAGTTCAAGCTGTAACACACTCCAAGCAGGAGCTTCACGATTTGGAAGCCAAAAAGTGGGATATCCTACTTGACCAGAAAAAACAGTGGCATTTAAAAAGTAGAACCCTTTGGTTGTAAGCTGGAGATGAAAACGTCAAGTTCTTCCATAGATATGCCAAAATAAGGGAAGCAAGAAACTCTGTTTGGAAGATTGTCAAAAATTAAAGTAAGCAGCTAACTGGTTTTAAAGAAATTACACATGAGGGCATTGAATAATTCAAAAACATCTTTAAGGATAGTGGAAGATCTACAGTAGCTGAAATCTTAAAGGTGGCCTCTGCTTTTCCACAGTTTACCATGACCAGGATAATCAGGAGTTAATTGCCAAAGTTATCCTGAATGAATTAGAGGTTGTTTTCCACAGTTTTCAGAAAGACAAAAGTGCAGACCCGAATGGGCTACCTGTTGAATTCTAACTAGGCTGTTTTGACTTCAATGGGGAGGATCTTTGAGGTGTTGTTGAAGAATCCAAGATCACTATTAAGATCTTGCCTGCTTTTAATTCTACCTTTCTTGCCCTCATCCCAAAGGTAGACAATCCCATTTCTTTCAATCAACTAAGGCCAGTATGCCTGTCTGATTGTATTTAAAAGATCATATCCAAAATCATTGCTAGGAGGCTAAAACCTACTCTATCACTCCATATATCCAAAGAGCAATTTGGCTTCCTAGTGAGAAGACAGATCCATGATGCCATTGGAGTAGCCCAAGAGCGTTTACACTATATCAAGATCAAAAAAATATAAGGCAACGGCCATTAAAATCGATCTATCCAAAGCTTTTGACCAAGTGAATTCGCTTTATCTGCACCTTCTCTTGATCCACCTGGGGTTCTGTGTTCCTTTTCTGTCCTGGATTATGAGTTGCATATCAACTGTCACTCTTTCTACTCCTATCAATGGGTCTACTACCCAGTTTTTCAATCTGGGGAGGGGGCTTAGGCAAGGGTGCTCACTTTCTCCCCTTTTGTTCCTCTTAGTTGCGGAAGGACTTAGAAGACTGATAAAGGCTGCTCATAGGAATGAATTGCTTAAAGTAATAAAGATTGCTGATTCTTGCCTCTTGACTCACCTATTGTTTGTTGACGACATCTACTCTTTGCAACAGTGGATAGGGGAGACCTCAAAAAGCTAAAAGAAGTCATTGACCTGTTCTACGCAGCTACAAGTATACAGGTTGATATAGACAAATCCTTACTATTGCATTAAGGTTTCAAGGAACAAGAGAGGGACTTTATGTACTCAATCTTTCCATTCCAACAATCAGAGCTCAAATCTGGGGTTAAACACCTTGGGTTTTTTCTCAAGGCAAATGATTATAGAAAACACGATTGACAATGGCTGATAAAAAAGGTGGCGGATCAGGTCAATTTGTGGTGCAATAGATGGTTGTCTCAAGGTAGTTTCTTAGTTCATATGAATCTGTATTAGAAGCGTAACCCATATATTGGTCGATCCTTTCATGGATTACAGAGGGAGTTCTTGAAAAGATTCAGAGGTTATGTTTCAAATTCATCTAGTCTTGCGATTGGGACAAAAAGGGATTACCACTAGTAAAGTGGAAACAAGTGGCACTCCCAAAAGCCTGGGGGGTGGGGATTAAAGAACATTTTTTTGTTCTCAAAGCCCTAGCAGCAAAAAGTGTTTCGAGGTTGATCAAATCTAATGGTCCCTAGTGTAGAATTGTTCACAAAATATATATTTATCCGAAGTCAATGGTGGAATGGCTCCACCGACCTTATGTTTCTTTGCAAAATGCGTCTTTGATATGGAAGGATTTGACTGATGCAATCCCTTTGGTTCGAAACTGGTTGTGCTAGAAGATTGATAAAGGTATGATGGCGCAAATTGGACTGGATCCGTGGATTGGTTGTAATGAGATATTATGATTGCCCAATTGCATGATATTTCACCTATGTGCTAAAGGGATCTACCTGCTGTCACAAGTGGTGAACCATCCCAATTATAACATTTGGCACCGACCTGGTTGTCAACCAGTGTTAGTCTTCAATAAAAAAGACGGTGCAATCTGGGACTGTTACACCAACAGGTTACAAACCAGCCTAGTGAGGATAAAGGACAAGGATAATACACTTCTCTGAACTAAGCATCCACATGGCAAATATACTCCCAAAATAGGATAAAGGGTCTTGAATGAACAAGAGGTTCAGATGCCTGCAAAGTGGTGGTGGAAACCAATCTGGAGCTTCCAATGTCCGTCAAGACTCAAAAGCCCATATTTTGATGTGGCTTCTCCTTAACAACAAGGTTCCAACATGTGATATCCTTCAAAGGAGATCCTTTGTTGGACCTGGGAGATATAGACTATGCCAAACCCATGGGGAATCAAACTTCCATTTGGTTATAACCTGCTCTTTTGCTCAAAAGGTATGGGCTGAGATCATTAGTATCACTGGGTTAGCTGGGATTTGTCTTGGAGACTCAATTGAGGATGGTCTTAAGCGATGGTGTGAACATGCTGAAACCAAATCCAACCAAGCACTTCCACTGATTGTTGCATGGGGGATCTAGCTGGCCTAAAACTCAGATCTATTTGAGGACAAGATGTTGGCTCCGCTGGCTGTTGCCATACAGGTTCTTAACATCGCCAATGCATATAAAACTCAAACCTTGCTCAAATCTCCAAGAGTGCACATGGAGGAGGTTATCAATAAGAGTAAGCCCTGGGCTTACTTCAACGGGGCCTCCAAGGGGATAACCTTTCAGCTGGAGCTGGTGGTATTCTTCATAAATCAGAATCTCATTCTCTTCATTTCAAAGCAGGATTAGGCCAGGATGCAAATAATGCAGCTGAACTATGGGCTCTAAAACCGGTCTTAACCTTGGAGGTGGAGAATGGGGAAAACCTCTGTGCAATTTTTTAGAGACACCCAGCTGGTTATCAATTGGAACACAGGTAAATACAGGATGTGGAATTTCAACCTACATGCACTGCTGGATGAGACCAGATCGCTGTTTAGTTCCATGCATAATGCTTCTATTAGCCATATTTTCATAGAAAGGAACAAGGAGGCTGACTCTCTCTCAAAAGAAGCATTACATCTGCCTTGGGGAACATGCTCTATATTGGGAATTGACAATGATAGGAGATCAGAGTATCTCCATGCTCCAGTTATCTAAGTGCTTTTTTATACTGTCTGCAGTATACACCTGATATAAACTTGCTGTATTTATGTGAGAACTTACCAACAGTTTTGTAACTGAACACTATAAACTGGGAATCCAGAAGCTATTTGGCTTGATATAAGGCACCTCAGTACTAAACTTTTAGAGCCTGAAAAGGATTCTGAATTTTAAATGCTCTTGAGCATCAGACAAATGTAATTTTAATCTGCATAAGAATGAAATACGATTTTTTTCCACGGGGAAAAAGGATCAAGTTAGTTTTCATGAAAAGGTTAGCCAAGGAGCCCCAAAAATTAAATATATTTACTATATGCTCAACATTATCTATAGTTGGTGCTTTGAGAATTCTAAAGAGTCTCCAAACACCCTATACTTGAAAGAAAATCATGGTTCCTTAACATTCTCCCTTAAAAACTTGGGATCGTATCCCACAGCTCAAGAAATAGCGACAGATTTTACATTATTTAGTAATTTACCTACTGCTTCACACAGGAATCTTCCAATCAATTCTGTTAAAATAAGTCAAAACTAAAAAGAGATAATCTTAACTTTCTTTATCCTTTCTGGCAGCGCCAAATCTCTTAATTAACAAAATACATGTTATTTGTCTAAATTAATATATCCGTAGCAAAACTCAAGTTATATAAATGTTTCTTAAGCTAAATTCCTAGAGCAGTAAATCAGATCAGTCACGTGCCACATTATTTACTTATAGTTATCCCTTGCATATGCATATCCCCTTAAATTTATTTAAATGTAGGCTTTCAATCTTAAATTTTGACTTTGCATTATCAAATACCCTAACAATTTTGACCTTACACGAATGGCATTTGCAGTGACCTGTATATTATGAGCGTTAGGCCAATGCAATCAAAACCTAACCCGGTCCTTGCAAGAAAATGTAACCTCCGCAAAATGAGTTGAGTACAGCAATTGAAATCACAAATTTAGTGAAATTCAAGTTTTTAGTACGACTTACGATACGATCTTGGAAAATTTTGGCCCCTTCGACGACGGCTTGGTTAGCATGTTGAACAACCGTTCCTGCATAGTTTTTTACCGTGCGAGTTAAATTATTCTTCCCTCCCACCTCAGCTGCCTTGTTCATGGCCGTTCTTAACCACGACATTGCTTCCAATTCTCAGGAATTCCGATAAATAGGATCTGGTCTTGTTCTGAATGGTCTCCTCTGTTTTCTTCTTCTGCAATACGAATAACAAAACGATACCAATTTTACTTCCACGAGGGCGTTGTGCCGTGACTCCAGCTCAGGAATTCCGCTAGATAGGATCTGGTCTTGTTCTGAATGGTCTCCTCTGTTTTCTGCATCTGCAATACGAAGAACAAAATGATACCAATTTTACTGCCACGAGGGCGTTGTGCCGTGACTCCAGCTCAAACCTTCGCTCTCTTAAACAATATCTTACGGTTTCTTGAGGATCAAACAAATGAAATCCGAGGTCGACTGGGCAGTGGTGTGGCGTAGGAATAGGCCCCCGATAGTCTACAACAACCAGCCTCCTTTTGATTTTGAAAGCTTTCATTTGTTTTGGTAAATATAATACTTTTTATTTTATAGCGGGAGCAGGGTACTTATTTTGAGTTGAATCCCGAATCTATTTCTATTTGTATATTCAGTTAAGACTTTCTCATTTATATTTTTGTTGGTTTATTGTGTAATTTACAAAAATAATTAATAATATTAATGTTTTTTAAAAGAGTATTATATTTAATATAATTAATATTTGAAATTTTTAAAATAATAGTAATAATAACATTTAATTCTTTTTATATTTTAGTTTAAAAAGTTAAATCATTGTTCAAGTTGTTGATAAGAAGAATTTAGATTACATTTACCTTCTATCTAAATATTTAATAAAATATATATAGAACAATAATATGGATTATAAATCATATTATCCCCATCATTATTAAATATTTTAAAAAAATATACTTTTTAGAGATTTGATTGTATACATTTAAATTGAACATATATTTATATTAATTAAAAAGTATAATGAGTAATATATATAGTGAAAAAGTTATGAAGATAAGATGGAGAAATTGGCTTGAAGAGTTTCAATAAGAAAATTAATATAGTAAGATAAGAATTGGGCAATTTTTAAAACATCATGGGTGAAAAGGATTTGTCACCTATAAGCGTTTAGGACTAATATCATTTTCTTTTACAATGCCTTACATACACACACATTTTATGGTTGGTTCAGATTCTTTGTTACAATTTTAGCCTCTATGATCTTCTAACTTGTCAAAAATATGATAGTCTAGAAACGCTTTTTATTCAGTTTTTTTATTATTAAAATAAAATTTAACAACAATTTAAATAATTCCTATCTATTTTCTTCAAGTCTGATAGACCAAATAAATCTTAATAGACATTAATCTTCTTCATAATCATTATATTTTTTTTTACATGATGATGATGGTGGTGGTGGTGGTGAATGTCCCTTGAGACCAAACTTTGGTTTATCGGACCTAAAGAAACGAATTATTTAGTTTGTTTTAAAATTGTATTCCTATGCTTAAAGAGCTTGGAGAGGAGCGTCCCGAGCTCACTATAATTTTGACATGTTAAAAGGCTAGGAAGGTCGGTATTGCAATAAAGATTATGAAACTGAGATCTAATGTGGGTGTACGCAAGGCTCTCTAAGAGGAAGTGATTTTCATCCTCAATGTTCATATTCTCACAGAGATGGGAGATCCTTTCCACCCATGGTGTTTTAGGAACTGCCCAACGACCTCTTTCACTATGGAGCTCATGAGAATTCGTTCTTATCTTGGCTATATTAATTTTTTTCTTTGAACTAGTTAAAACAAAGAGATATTTTTGATCTTCTAGAGGAGGGTTAATGACCTCCTTACAATATCTTAATTTTCTTTTAGCCTCTAAATCTTTCTCACACCACATTTTCTCTTTAAACTTAGAAGTAACAATATTTTTAATGTTATTAATATTTTGCAATGCAACACTTTAGTCGATCTCCCAATGGTTTAACCAAGCCTTGGTATCTTTATACCAACCTCGCTTGAGCCTTAGGTGGTTTTGGATGGAATTTAAAGCTAGCTTAGGAAGTCTATGGTCTCCCATGTTATTGATTGTGTGTGTATACAACAGGAGCCTAGTCATAGCTAGGCTCTCAATAGGGAAAATACTCGCTTTTATAAGGAGAATAGGGTAGGGTGTATTGCTTTTAATTTTGAGGTTATACGTTATAGAACGCTTCTGGATTTGCTCAATCTTTCTCCAGGATTCTTTAAAGATGCTGCAACCCCAAACCTCACACTCATACAAAATAATAAGAGAGAGTAAAATATTTTTATAACATAATTATACTATATTTTATTTTTATAACAATTATGATTATGGCTATTTTTTTTATTATTAAAAAAAATAAGTGAGGGTTGTGACTATATCTTTGAAACTTCTTCATGGAAGTTCATTATGTTGTGATTCATCGTAGATTTAAGTTGTATAGGTTTATGCAACTTTTCCTTCTGGATGATTTATGGTTAATAGTATGAATATTTTTAAAATGTTTAAATAATGGTTTGTAAATAAATATATATAAAAACAATATATTTAAATATTTTTTAGAAAAATCAAAGTTGTAATAATATTTAGCAAGCCAAAATTGGGATTCCAAAATTTTATTTATGTTTTTTTTAACTCTTTCTTCAACCTCTTAGCTGAATTGAGTGGGGATGAGATGAATGTGAGAGAGGACTTTAAGTGGAGCTCTCCCATGTAAGATATTTTCTAAGATTTACACTCTCTTCAACCTTCTAATTACACCATTCACCCAATGACATATTCAATGTATTTGTATTGTGTTATTTCAATGTGGAATTCATATAATAATAATTTCATGGCCTGGTCAAACAAAAGGTTGGCATGTGAGGTCCCCTTGTTTGTGGGACAAAGGACCCCTCCATGCTATGTAGTCTACAAAGGTGCACATACCCTACTCCCTTTATACCTATATATCCAAGGAAAAACATGTGTTCTTAACCTTTAGGCACACTCAAGTTGTGCCTCTAAAAAATAAAAACATTTGCAAATACTTTTTTTTCGCGAATCTCCCTAACTTGTAGAAGTGGCCTTTGTTCTAAGAAATTGCGACCCAAGGGCATCTAAGTTGTCAAAATCACCCAAGGATCACACCTAACCTTGGCCACACCAACCCTTGCATGATTGTATTTTTTAATGTCTCCTCCCACTACCACCGAGTTTCAAACCCTAGGTCGCCTAACAAATAGAACCCCTCCAATACCAACTATCCTAGTGGGACTTAACACATTTGAAAATACTTTGAAAAAACACCTCGTCTTAAATATGTTAACTAGGTTGCATGTATTTGAGACTAAAAATGGTCAAAACTCATGGTTTGGAGCACATTATATTTACCAGGTTTTAGTCGTTGTCCTTACAACATAGCTCTGCAATCTATCTATATTTATCCTCCTCCCACATTGCATCATGGAGGCACAAAATGTGGCATGGTGTAAGTTGGTAACTTGTCCAACAAAAACAAAGGTAGTTCCAATCTTTAACTAATGAAATGTTGCTTCTAATGGCATGTTGTCTTTTTTATGGACTTATGTCATCTAGTGTATTGAAACACAATGTGCAAATATATGTGGTAATTTACCAATCAACTAGGAAGAAAAATTTATGAGAAGTATCCATCACACGTTAGAGTGTTGCAATGGTGTGTTAAAGGGAGACAAATCGAGGTCTAAAAGGAAGAATGGATGCAAACTAAGAAGAAATAACAATAACATGATAGAGTTCATATACAAGAGTGAAGGGTTAGTGCATATATGTGTCCCAAAGGAAAAAAAGTGCACTAAGATTTTGATAAGGTAAGTTGAGAAGATAAATTATAAAAAAAATAATGAATTGGAGATGAAACAAGAGCCATGAGGTGGCAATGTCCCCGACATTGCCACCTACTATTGTAAGAACAACAAGAAGTTATTGGCTAATAAGACAACTTCATGCCAACTTTGGATTATGCACAAGTTGTTTGAATTATGGGTATGTAGCAAGATGTTTGTACTCCCGTCAACATCATCCTGCGAAAAAACATGTTCATATAATAGATGTTCAATGCATAATTAACCAGTCGATATGTGTTAGTTATCTTAATCTTTAGCTTATTTGTCAAACCCTCGGAAATGTCCATATATACATGGATGATTGAAAGTCAATCAAGTAAATGATTAGGTTACACCAAAAACAACCAAGGAACTAGAAACAAACCCATATCATTACACACTTTCATTGTCCATTAAGACGAAGGTTCCTGCAAGGATGAGGAGATTTCACCTCTAGTCATAATCATTTTAGATATAACCCTCCATGCATATAGAAATCATGTTCCATCACGGGTTCACGTGGGGATTTGATTTGGTATGTTGAGGATTTATTCAAGGATTTCCCATCTCTATCCACCCTTGATGATCTCTTTGGATCAATCGTTCCATTCGGAAAGTCGAGGATGTTGGTCACTTTCTCTTTCACAATAATCTTCTTTAAGAAAAGAATTTTCACCGCAAAAGATCAATCTTGAGATGGTTGTGAGGGATAGATAGAATAAGAACTAACAATACATAAAATTTAGATATACGAATGTTATCTTTGGATTTGAGCATTCAGTATACATTCTAATTACCGTATCTGAGGCACATATTTAGATCTAAATGCCACTGAATCTAAAGTGAATCAGAAGATCTGTGTGGGAGAAAGCATCTCTTCTCAAGAGGAAAATCATCAGTAATATGCATGCGACCAGAGGGCCAAGCTTAATTTCAACAACCTTGAACTATTTGTCACCTAGCTAGAACTTAGTGACAAGGCTATCACTTTAAATAACCTTACCCTTCTTAACAATGGTTTGTTGCAAAAAGGAAGATTTGTACAGGCAGTGTAAATATTGACCTTCGAAGGCTTTTGTTGTTGTTTTAAATGATATTCACTAATGTAAAGTGACATTTACACTACTGTTGCTACCAGATTCCATTGCAGAGCATTTAAATATTTACATGAGGAAAATATTGAAATTACAAAACTTATAGGATGGATGTGATCATGTTATGGGATGGGCAAGGGCACAATTTATGGACCAATTAGTACATTTAGTGTGGAGCCATTCATAACATGGGTCCTTCGCCTTCGATTTGTACTATAGATTGTGTGAGAGAGCCCCATGACTACGTTATCCTAGGACGTCAAATAATGATGGAGTTCCTGAACAAAAATTAATGTTGGCTATTTGTACTTGGATTATTGGAACCAATTTTGTTATCCTGACACTAAAGATTACTATAAATAAGTTTTGCTAGAGATTACTAAGATAACTCAACTCTTCTCAAAATCACCCAAAGACCAATCAATCAAAATGAATAAACAAATAAATTGAGTCGAGTTCATGAAACTTTCGCTCCAAGAAGATTTTTTTTTTAAAATCATTTGGATCCAAGAAGTTTTTGAAACCTTTGATTCACGCAGAGACTTCAGCTCTGGTTCGTCCCTCGTTGGAGGACCCGTATTGGAGCTTTTGATTTGTTGGATCATCCTATTGCGGTTGATCTAGAGCTGCAGAGTGGCTCCAAGAGCTAAGAGATTGCGCGCTCTTGTGTTTTCTTTACTGGAACTTTGGAAACCTCGGGTCTATGAAAGACTGGATTTCTTCCAAGAATCTGTGTTCCATGGTTAAGAATGTACAAGAGTTCGTGGTGGAAGATTGTTGATCTGGAAACGATTTTACCTAGGTGCCGAAGTTGTTTACTGAAGGAAGATATTTGACTAAGGAATTGGTTGTTAATGATTTGCAGTTTTTTGATGAAGAAGTGATTCACATAGAAACAGATTGGTACAAAGAGTCTTCTCTTATGGACGCCGGAGGGGGTCCTCCCCCTACCCCTCCTCCTGAATTGGATGCCTTTAAACGTTTGGTTTCTTCCTGTGGCAAGAGAAAAGGGTGTCCAAATATGCAGATATTTGTGAAGAAAGCAAACATCCCCTCTATTGAATTGCCTGCTGAAAGGCCTTGTCGAACTGCATTAAATCTAGCTGAGAGAGGGCTTATTGGGCAGTTTACACAACTTTGGGCTTCTCCTAAGGCTATTGATGGATGTTGTAGGCCCTTGGTTACTGAAGGAATTCGAAATCACCTGGTTTGCAGAGGATACTGTGTCTTTGTTTTTTATTCAGCTGAATATCGTGACCTCATTTTTCAAAATGGTCCATATTTCATGGGCCCTCAAGGGCTCTATTTGAATAAGTGGACTCCATATTTTGATCCTACCCAAGATGTTCCATTAGTTGTTCCTGTTTGGGTAAGGCTTCCTCACTTACCCTTACATTGTTGGAACTCAGAATCTCTAGAAACCATTGGGAACAAGCAAGGAAAATATATCGATTGGGCAGAAAGGAAAGATCAATATTCATGTGCAAGAATATGCGTTGAAGTGGATTTGGAGATAGGGCTGCGAGGAAATCAATTTAATAGTAGATGAATGGTCACACATCCAGGAGCTAGATTATGAACAACTTCCTTTCAAGTGTCATTCTTGCCATGGTTATGGACATTTTGCCCGAAATTGCAAGAAAAAATTAGAGGAAGATCTTGAAAAAGAGAAGGTTCATCAATGGACTCAAGTTTAGAAAGAAGGTACTTCCAGTCAAGACAATAGAAAGAAAGGTAAAGAAGGAAAGAGAAGGAATGGTGTCACTTCTAATGGGAAGAGTCTCCCTAAAACTCAGGCTGTAGAAAAACCTGTTGTTTCATCAAATCATTTTGTTGTTCTAAGCTCTGTTGAAGCTCAGATTATTCTTGTTCTTGAAGAGGGTGAAGTGCAATGTTTAATTGAGCAGGAGGAAGAAGTTGAAATAAATATCAGATCATTGGAACAAGTTGGGACAACAACCTGAGAAATACCTTGTGTAGATGCAATCTTGCAGGAAAATCAGGATTCACCAAAAGGAGCCACTCCTTCTTCATCTTATGCTGAAATAATAAAGAAGAAACCGATTGAAAGCTCTGGTTCTTCTGAAGAAGATTCTATTGAGCAAATCACCAAAAAGGCATGCAGCAAGACTCGAAAGGAGGGTAGAGAAGAAGAGGCAGAGAGATTAAAGATGCAGGGCAGTCAATCTACAATTGAAATGTCACTTGGCAGAAGTAAGCGAACAAGACCCCCAAAGGGAGTAATAACTCCCTCTTTTTTGGGTAAATAATGCAGATCATCTCTTGGAATTGGAGGGGTTTGGGGAATCCAAACAAAGCAGAAGCGGTTAAAGATTTACTAAGAATGGAACCTGTTGCCAACTTATTTGTACCATAGTTGGATTACCTGAAGAGCCGCCATTTGACAAACATGATAAATGTTTGTGTTCTAGTGTATCAGATGATCTGCCATTTGTGCCTAGCCAGTTTTGGCTAGTCAGTTTTTATTTTAAGAAATTATGACCATGGTCCCACGAGGTTTATAATAAAATGTGCTAGTAGGGTGTTTTGAGTGGTTCAGTCTCCTAAGACGTAGAATTTCAACTAAGGTATTCCATGTGTTTTTTTTCCCTTATCAATTATGCTTTGCCTATAGCCAAGTATAATCGATGAGGTTTTCTCCTGCTTCCTCCAAAGCTAGAATGCCTGATTTTGAATTCTAGGCCTTGGGGGGTTATTAGAGCCCAACTGAGTATGTATAAACCTACTAGACATTATTAGAATAGACTATAGTCATGTCCTAAGTCACTAGGACCCTCAGAAAAAAATTCCAAAAAATTTTTACTAGACAAGTTGGATTTTGGGTTTTTATTTTTTTTATTTTTCCTAAGTTTTTAATTAATTTTTTCCATAGTTTAAATGGAAAATTTTCAATTTGTAATATGTCAGTCATCCGGAACCCGAATTCAGTGATTGAAGGCTCTAACCTTAAGCCAAAAATCATCAATGATCAACCAGCCAGCTATCCCCAAGTTTCAGAAGTTCATTCGGCCTCATAATTAATAATTTCTCAAAAAAGTCATTTACAGAGAAATTATTAATTAAAATATTAAAATGAATATTTTGGAGAAAATTAAAAAACTCTCCAAAATAAACCAAATTGAATAAAATAAAAGGCTAAATGACATGGCAATGAGCATTTATGATGATTTAACTCGGCACAAATCCTCTTCAATCAACAATTGGAGAGCATTAAAGTCACATTTAGTTAGCAGACTTGTCATCTCCAACTAAGCTCACGAGTTGGTTGATTTGGAAGGCTGTGATTGGTTTGGTGTTAATTATGGAGTAGTGTATTAATTGCAGGAGGTGTTTGGTGCAAACCCTAAGGGTTTGGGCACCTATCATCACCAGTCAGCATTTACTTCAACCCTCACGCCTTCATCCAGAGCTCACACCCCCCTCTCCTCATGGTTGTGCCCTCACACGTGTGGACTCTCAGGTGGTTGGATTTTGATGTTTAGGGTTGGGAGTGGGGGCGCCTTGCCTAGGTGGAGGCCACCCCTCACTCATACCAACTTTTTGTTAGGTCTAGGCTCTCATTCTTGTGCCAAGTCAGCTATATTATGGGGATTGGCCCTCATTTGATGGGATTTGGATTTAGGGTTTTAGCCTTCTCTCTTTGTATAAATAGAGGCTCTTTTAGCTCTATTGGGGTGGATGATTTGTGTAGAGAACCTCTGCTGAAATATTGTAATACTTGTTGCTCTCATGCAACCATTCTGAATAAACAAAGGCTTTGGAGGCTCATGTGGTGTAGATCTTGGATGCATGTGTTTTAGTTAATGAGGTGATATAATTTCAATTTCTTTTTGCTTTGCTAATTTGTGGGTATTGATACATGCTTTAGAGGGGTTATATAAGCACATAAGAATAGATATTTGTAGTTTCAAGTTATCTATTTATTTATTTACTTCTAGAAATCTAAAAGAGCATTGTTTTATTCAGTTGTATTTCATGCTTCTTTTTTATTATTTCAATTAGTAAATAGTACATGATCTAATCCCCTTTTTGGCAAGCGTATAAGTCTTTGTTTGTAGATCATTCCATTGCACCGAGTAAAAGGTTGAGCTAGTTTGCATCTCCTTTTCTTAGAGCCAAGCACAAGTTTCTAGCAGCTGTATGCTAATTGAGATCTAGGGTGGTTTCAAAGATTTAAGATCCAAGTGGTTCCATCTCTTTTATTCACCCCTAAAATTAAAATTTCAATTCTTTCACTTTATGTTTGCAAGTTAAAATCAAATATATAAGGCTAATCAATTTCATTTTACTCGCTCTTATTTCTAGATCTAGGAAGTGTTTAAATTTTACATTTAACTTGGATCTAGTTAGTACTTGAAGTAGCATAAAAAGTTCTATCTTTGCTCAAGTACTAAGTGTAATTTTTTAGTGTATTTTATTGTTTAATCCATTGTTTTACAGGAAAATAGCTTGCTGGTTTTTCACTTTCCATGACAGGTTAAGCGGAAGTGCTAGCAAAAATTTAAGGCTTCAAGCTCCAAAAAACACTCCTTTTCCCCCCTTCTTCATCCCCTTTCTCTAGGTTGCATTGAAGACCTTCTCAATCACGAAAGGAGTCCCAACTTCAAGAGCTTTGTGAAAAATAATAAAGAGCAAGTGGGATAAAGGCTCCGACACCTGTCTTCCCCCATTTGGGGGAAGCTTGTATCGTCTCTTTTATTTTCATGTTTTGCATAATATTTTCTAGAGTAGAATAGGAAAGAGTAGTTTCATTATTTAGAAGTTTGCTTTCATAAAAGTTAAAAAAAAAGAAAAGTTTCCTATTTCATTACTTACTTAGTTTAAGTTTTGTTTACTTTCATTTGATATAATATTGCAAAAAATTAAAAAAGGCCAAAATCTCTTGAATCTCACTGTAAGGTGGATCAAGAGTGCTCTCTCTCGGAGAGTTTGTTTAATCTTTCTTTCATTTTCATGTACTTTACTTTTTTGCAAGTTATTAATTAATTTCTAAGTCTCTTGAACTTGCTAGAATCCAAGTCAAGAGCACTCTTTATCGGAGAGCATATTAATTTTTGCATCATCCTTGCACTTAGGCATATAGATAGATAAGACTCTTGAACTTTTGTCATAAGACAAAGTCAAGAGCGCTCTCTATCGGAGGGTTTAAATTATTCTTTTAATAAAATCTTTCAACTCACATTCCCCTCTAATTAATTTACTTCACTTCCATCCCTCACCTAATATGCTCTGCTGACTTTCATAGTTGGGCTCGTACTCAGAACAGTGAACGGACTTGCTAAGATCGCAATAACAACACAAATAAAATTTTACCCATAACCAATGCACCGGCGTTGTAGAAAGCATTCAAGTCTATTCTCAGTAAGGGCGCTGAAACTTCCTGTTGTCTTAGAGTCACGGCTAGCTGGTCAATCCTCCAGGACACCAGCCCGAGATACCGGATGGGCCGACATGTCTAGAACGGAATGACTTTGAACACTTTCCCCGTTGGTCTCTGATACCTTTTTTGTTTCAAAGCCATAATAAACAAGACCATTAAAATATTTAAAACATACCAAGAGCACTCGCATAACATATCCACTAGCTTTATTTCAAGACTTGTATCTTTGTCATTTTTCAATCATTGCAGAGCTTAGACTCCATAAGGCACTAGTCTATTATTTCAAGCGTTATTAATTTGGATCATTTGTCCTTGGCTTATAAAATCTTTATCTGTGAATGCAAATTTTATTCTTACAAGTTCTTGATATACTATTCATCTTTTAATCCAGTACGGCAACGTGGATTGTTTTTTTGTCTTGTGTTCAAATTCTTATAATTATAATCATATTTCATCATTAATAAAATCCAAAACAACACCCATCTGCATCATTCCCATAAATTTAACTTAAACACATTGAGCCATAGAAACTCTTTATTAGGGACTACCCCCCTTGGCTTCGTTGGGAGTTAGCCTAAACGGAGGAGCTAGGAGTAGGTGACAGTACCTAGCTTTGTGCTTGCCCCCAAGGTCACACCTCTCCCACTTTCTCAAGTGAGGAGATAGCTTTCTAAAGATTTCTGCTGCTGGTGTGCAATCGGGAGGGTGTACTAATTCTACTTTTCTTGCTTTAATCCCAAAGGAAGTTAATCCTGCAACCTTTGACAGGTTTCGGCCTATCTCGCTTTGCAATGCCTCTTACAAGCTCCTAGCTAAACTATTAGCTAATTGACTTAAGCTTTTGCTAGGTAAGTTGATTTCTCCTCTTCATGGAGGTTTTGTAAAAGGTAGGCATCTCATCGACAATGTGATTCAAGTCTAAGAAGCCCTTCATTCCACTTTTCAAAGGAAGGAGAAAGGAATGTTAATCAAGCTCGATATGAAAAATTCCTTTGATCAGGTTAAGATCTCCTTTCTCTACCAAGTCCTTCTCTATTTTGGTTTTAGTTCTGAGTGTGTTAGATTGATAAAAGCTTGCACAGATAGGCCTTGGATAGCACCTCTTGTCAATGGGAGACCTTCGGATTTTTTCCAAGCTTCAAGAGGACTCTGCCAAGGATGCCCTCTGTCACCTTTCCTCTATATCTTGATGGTTGAAACTCTTATCTTACAATTGAAAAGGAAGCAGGATCTATTCCAGGAATTAAGGTAGCAAGTGGAGTGGATCATATAAATCATTCCCTCTTTGTGGATGATTCTCTCCTTTTACGAGGGGCCTCAGTAAAGATTGCTTGGGCTTTTAATGAAATTCTTCAAAACTTCTGCTTAATTTTAGGAGCTCCGATCAACAAAAATAAAAGTGTTGTCTATGGTTGGAATGTATACCATCTGACAATTCTTCGAATAGCTCATTCCTTGGGTTTCCCTGGTTTTGATAAGTGGGATAAGATCAAATATCAGGGATTACCTCTAACCTTGGGACCAAGTCCTCCTTCACTTTGGTTTGAAGTTATAGCTAAGATAAAATCCAAAATAACTTCTTGGGGTGGACAGTGGTTAACTAAGGCTTGAAAGTTGGTTTTGATTAAGGTTGTCCTTTCATCCCTACCCATCTTTCAATCCTCTCTGCTGCTTGCTCCCAAGTCTATCACGTCTTAGATTTCCAAGCTTCTTCGAGATTTTCTTTGGAATAGAGTTAAAGGAAACCAGAGCAAGTTGCATCTGGTATGCTGGGACATTCTCAAAAGACCAATAACGAAAGGTGGTTTGCAGATTCGTGACCCTGGCTTAGAAAATCTAGGTATGGGAGGAAAAATTATTTGGCATCTGTTTGCAGATAAAAAGCATCTGGTAAGCAATATTTTTTGGATGAGGGAGGTTCTTTGAGATATTTAAAAGCATAAAACACCCCTCAAGGAACAACAATATGGAATTTGTGTAGAATCGAAATAGACGATATTCAACATTAGCTATATAGAATCCCTGTCAATGGGGCGAGGATCTTATTGTGGGAAGTCAACATCCTAGGGAATCCCCCTCTCTCTTCCTTGATTTCGTTAAATGAGATCATGTCATTGTTTGCCAATAGAGGACTTATTCGGCTTGCTAATATATGTTCCTAGGATATCTATGGGAATTGGTCAGGTTGGTATCTACTAGAGCTTCCAGAACCCCTTCGTTAAAATATTTGTTGATCTTCGTGCTTTCAGGATTAGCTCCTGTACATCGCTCCGGTAAGGACAAATGGGGGTGGGGTCATTTTGGCTTCTATTTTGCAGCTAAAGGTTTTTTTGCTTTACAAACTCATCATCCCTCTTTATTGTCCCTTGTATTGTGGAAAGATGTTTGGTCATCTTTCAGTCTGCCCAAAGTGAATTTTTTCACTTGGTTGCTCATGCATAAACGAGCTCTGACTGGAGAAAATTGTAGCAAACTTAGATAATAACAACTATATATATATATATATATATAATTAATATTAATATATATTGATATTAATAATTAATAATTAATAAATGGTTATTAGTAAACTATTCTGAAATGTCGCATCCTTTCATGGATGGTATCCAAAGTGCCTTTACAATTAATATATATATGACACTCACTTTGTAATCTTTTATCATCATTCATGTGTAATAATTATTTTATATTTACAATATGGAATTATTTTCCATTGAGTAATCATTGAAAATATCGGGATAGGATGTTCACTTAGTGTAAATTTAGTTTTGAGGGTTTCCCTAAAATATTGGATATTGTCAAACAAAAACAAAAAAAACGTAAGAAAAGAAAAGACAAGAAAAAAGTTTAAAAAGAAAAGATAAAAGTAAAACAAAAAAGAGAGGGTAAAAGTGAAACCACACCTTGTTTCTTGAAGTGGGTTTGGGTTTGAATATAAAAGTGCATAATAATTACTAGTAAAGAGTAAGTGAGATTTGAACTTAGGTAGGTAATATAACACTCATTCCTCCCAACCACCCAATCTACTGACATTTTACAAAACTTAAGGAAAAAAATGCATAATAATTGCTACTAAAAAAACAAGTGAGATTTGAACGTAGGTGGGGAAGGTAACACTCATTCCTCCCAACCACCCAATCTACTGACATTTTACAAAACTATTGGAAAAAAATAAAAGTTAAGGACTAGAATTTGGAAGGTTATATATTATTTTATATAACTTAAGCTTAATAATAATAATAATTATTATTATTATTATTATTTTATTAAAATAATAATTATTTTTGGAAAAAAAGGGTTATTTGACCTAACAAGAAATAGTCGAAGAAAGTTTTTCCAAAAGAAACATATTGAGAATTATTACAGCTTTTGTATCTACTCTTCTAGAAGAAAAGAAGACAAAAGTGAAGTATAAACATAGTCACAAACAATGGCTACTACATATTCGAAAATGAAGGCACAACTACAAACAACAATGGACGAGTTAGAACAATATAAGGTGATCAATAAAAGTCTACAAGCTGAGATTGAGACGCAAAAGTGGTTGAAAGAGTGGAAAGACGATGAGAATCATCGCTTATGGAATCAAAATCGACAGCTAGAACGAACCATAAGAGATAACAAGAAAATGTTATCTGATCATGATAAAGAAATATTGTGTTTAAAAATTCATAATCAAAACCTAGAAAGCCAGATCAGAAAGTCAAAAAATGACAACAAATCACCATATGGATGGGATAATGAATTAGAAGAAGAAATAAAGCATCTAAAGAAACTCATCATGGAAAAAGATGTTGAATTGGTGCAAGTCCAGATGAAGTTAGAAAATCAAGAAGCAGAGTTACGTCATCATAAACAACAAAAAGAAAAACTCCAGCAGCGCTACGATGACAGTAAGAAGACACATAATTTAGAACTGCCAAAAGTCAACAAGGTTTTATCAAGCCATTCTGAAGAAATTTTCAGATTAAGTAATCATAACAAGACACTAGTCATAAAAATTAAGAAGTTGAAAAGTAGTTGGAAGACAGAACAATCTACGGAAGACATTGAAGGAAAAATTCTAGACGAACAGGAAAAAAATCATTGTATCAGAAGGCATAATGAAGATCTTAAGGAACAACTTAAGAATTCCGAAGATGACGGGAAATCACATGTAAAAGTGATTAAGAAGTTTCAAAATGATAACATGCAGTTAGAAAACAAGTTGGAAAGGATACAGAACGAAACCTTAAAACCTCAAGAGACGAAAATACAACTTTATGCTCAGATCAATGCTCAAAAGATGACACTCGTAAAAGAAAATGACATTGTGAAAATTCCATATCGACACCCCAACCATAAAAATAAATATTCTAAAAAGTGGGAAATGTCGAAATATAACGGTACCAATGTGATCAAATCTCCTAATGATAGATCAATATGGAATGCCAACAGTCCACAACAAATCAATTTGGGATGGATTGATTCGTCCACATATCGGAAGTTGTGCTCAACTCTTAGTAGTTCGTATCGACATGTCTCGTCAGATGCGACACCACAAAAGATGATGCAAAAACATTATAAGGCTTTGAGGACAAAGCCTTTCTAAGGGAGTGGCAATGTAACGAACATAAATAGGATAATAATTAAATAAGGTTAATAATTAAATAAAATAATAATTGTTAATTATTATAGTAGTAGTTATTAATGTGAAGGGACATAACTCTTCATTATGAAACACTCAAGCCATATTAAAGACGAGCTATGTTGTAATATCCTATCATCTTTTTATCTATCCAATTATCAATATATATTTGTCCTATTAATGGCTTATCGAATATTCCAGGTGTTCTGGTAATATTGTTTGTGTGAAGTGAATAAATATTCCCTTCAAAAATTTGTTAAAATGTGGGTTCAATGGACCGTTCAGATGCATCCTCTACAACTTAGCCACCGAAACTTCAAACCATGTATTTGTTGAATGTAGATTTACTCAAATCGTGTGGCAAAGGGTCCTTCAAGGTTTGAACGCCTCTGTCCCTACTCAAATCGCAGTTGTCCCCCTCTTCTCTAGCTGGAAAGACCGGAATCCTTGTAAATTAAATCAAAAGACAGACTGGAGTAAAATATAGAAATCTGTTAAAAAATTCATATGGTGGAAGGTGTGGCTCACTAGAAATGAATGGATTTTCAATAACAAATCTTTGAATCCTGCAAACGTTGCGTTCAAGGTGAAAGTGCTCATCGTGGAAGTTGCTGGAAAACCGAGCTCACTTTCCTCTCTACCTCCAGAAGCAGCTGCATGGTTGGGTTCCTGTTGGATCGGTGAAAGGAGGGCATCGATAAAAAAACCAGTGTCTATTCATTCCTGGCGATTGCAAGACAATGCATCACTTTTTTCCTTGTGGTGGAAGAGGAATGCAACATCCACTATATTCTTTGACGGAGCATCCAAGGGGAATCCTGGGATTACTGGTGCAGGTGGAGTGATTTTATCTTCAGACAGATCTAGTGAAACCTGTTTTAGTTGGCATCTAGGGAAATGCTCGAACAATCAAGCACAATGCTACAGTCTTCTTAATGCGTGTTAGATAGCAAAAGATATTGGATATAAGACAATCCAGATATTCAGAGACTCACAGTTGCTGATCAAATTGCTAAATTCTGAAGATCATTTTAGTAATCCTCTAGGAAATATTTAAAAGGAGTCAGACCTAACTAGTGTGAACACAGTCTAACAATATAACTCCAAATTTGTTACAAAGCCAGTTATAGGATTTTATCGGTTCTGTGATAAAATCAACTTCGGAATTATGGAAAACCAAATCACACACTTCAAATAACGTTATTGCAATAAATATGAGATCTAATTAATAACACAAAATAAATATACTTACAGAAAACCACAACTAGTAGTGTTGTATCTTTTGAAGGGGGGCCTACCTTCACAAGATACAAACTACAACCTATGAAAAACTAAAGGCTCAAACCATAAAATAATTACTTGACACGATTCATAATAAGAATATGCAGAGAAACTATAGCAACAACATTTGCTTTTTGAATAATAATTTCCTCACCATACAAGTTAAAACATGGTATTTATACATCAATTATCAATTGAACATGATCAGATCGGATCCCTAAATGCAGGATTCAAATTTTACATTTTTAGACAAAATCCCCTAATTCTGGAAATTTTCCATTTTGGGAATATCTTCTTTATTCCCTCACTAATATTTCTCAAACCGAATCATATCTGGAGAAACTGTCCATGCATTAATCAATTTGGTGGTTTGTGAGAAAAAACATGTTTCATAATCTTTAGATTCATCTCCATTTGCATGCAAATCAAGGAAGAAGTTGATTATCCAGAAATTTTACGTTTTTAACTGCATTGTTGTCCCTTGAAACCTGAAGGTGAAGAACCAACTCCCGCGCGTCTGTTTAGGTGATTGTTATCGGAAATTCTCAATAAATGTGACAAAGATTGTTTCCCTAGTCTACATTGGGAAGATATAGAACAAAAATTCATAGTGATGCATCGTTTTCCTAGATCATGGAACTACTTGAATGTGAAGCTTTCTTACCTCAACGATGAAGGTGATCCTTGCCTTGTAATTCTCCTGTGATCAGTTGTACCTACAAAAGAACATGAAGAACAATATACAATAGTGAAAGCAACAAGAAAATTCAATGATCTATACTAATGATCAATGAGAAAAGTAATGAACAATCAGTATTACCACAAATCATTCATGGGAAAGGGGAACATGTTTGTATTAACAATATAAGAGAAGAAAAATACAACCAAAGCCTTGATGTTGAAGCTTTGTTCTCACAATGCCTTTGACATCACTTTCACACACACTCTACAAACTCTACAAATCTCACTCACAACCACACTCATTGCCTCCTATACCAGTAGTGATTCCAGTAGCATAAAGGTGCTCTCTTGGTTCTCTTACCTCTCTTTATCCATGAAAGGAATCTTGTATATATAGGCCAAAGGGGTTCAGATATTTTGGGAGGAAGGTGAGGAATGATCCCTAGAGGCTAGGGGTACGAATGCCACCTATTCCAAGCATTTGGGATGAGCCTCATTGAATAAATCCCTCTAGAGAATTCGAAATACACTAAAAGCTTTTGACATGGTTGTTTCTTATCATATTCTACGAGAGCTTAATAAATAGGCAAACTATTTGGCAAATAAAGCATGTCTGTTGTCCCAAGGAAGCATCAACATCAATGGAGAATCCAACTCTTTTCACCAGCTTCCGTAATCAAGGTTCATCACTGTGTGATCTGGTAAGAAGTATTTTTAACATCAAGAGTTCAGTTATAACTTCGATCTTCTCCAAGTATCATATCTGCTCTATATGTAATCAGTTAATAAGGCAATAACCCAACCAATCCTGTAATTTAAAAAAAAAATACACGTTTGAGTTTTAAAAAAAATGAATAAGCAAAAGCTCAATTCATTTGCCAAAACAATTATAAGAATAATTTAATATTAAAAATTAAATAAATATAACAAATATTTTAAATTTATATTTTAAATCTAAAACAATTATAAAAATAATTTAATATTAAAAATTAAATAAATATAAAAATTATTTTAAATTTGTATTTTAACTCTAATTATATTACTTTCAATATTATAAAAATCAAATAAAATATACAAAATTATGTTAAACTGAGATTTTTCAAGTTAAAAGAGACTTTTGTTTAAAAAAAACATGAAGAGTTTTACCTATAGTATCAACACCTTTCAAAACATGATTGACATTTGATATGAAAATTTATTATATCTTAGATTTTAGATTATGTGATTTTTTTAATAAAATTGATATATTTGTATAATGGTTTAAAATTTGTTAATTTTATATATTTTATAATAAATATAATTTATCATGTTATAATTAGAAAATTATTTCTTTTATTTATAAGATTTTAATTAGTTTTTATATATAATAAATTTTTGAGTAGGATATATATAGAGTAAAAATTGCATATATATTTTAAATTTATATATTTAAATTGCATATATATTTTAAATTTGGTAAATATAATATAATTATATTAAATCTATTAAATTTTATAATTAATATAAGAATTATAATATCTTTTCTCTAAGTTAGTTAAATATAACATTTTAAAGTAAAATTTCATAAAATATGTATAGTTTAAAAAAAATGACTTTTTTTTAAAAAATTAAAATTCTACGATTCAACATTTTATAACTTAATATTAAAATATTTGTTGTTGTATATCTTACCTTAATATAATAATTTAGAATATAAAATTTGATGTATAGTTTAAAATATTTGATCTTAAGATTTTATGATTTTATATTTTATAACTTGATATTAAAATATTTTTATATATTAACTTATTATATATATATGGGATTAGGGTTTTGAGCATGCAGGCCTGGGCTGTAGGTCGCATAGGACTGATTCGGTCAGCATCTGTGGTGGGCGGTTTGAGATGGTGACGGTGAGGCCCGTTGGTGTACGATGGGACAACATAAACAGTGGGGAAGTTGCGGTGACCCTTTGTTGCTTTTAGGGTTTTTTTTCTTTGGTGTTTACCTGTGGTTATTTGGTTTTACTACCCGTTTTTACCTGAGGATCTTGTTTTTACCCCGAACCATGGCTGACGAGGAGTTGGTGGACTATTCATGTGAACACCTGGAGGATGGCATCTTATAGCAGGGGACAGGTGTTAGTGGCTCGTTTATAGAGGGAGTTTTACCTCATTTTGGGGTGGAGGATGTATCGTTGTCCAAATCTTCCTATTGTTAGCGAAGAGGTTTTTTCGTCAATAGATCTGCTATTACCTTCTTCACCATTTAGCTAGCCTTTGGAGGGTTTTGCGGTTCCATCCGATGATCTTTCCGGTGGGCTGGGTTTTGCTAACCCAGGTGGGGTGGATCTTTTTTGCGGCGGATACGCATTTATCTACTGGTGCTTCGGAGGTTGGAGGGGTTTTGGGGGACTTGAATGATGCAGTGCTGGGGCGAAGTAGTTCTCGCTCTGTGGTGAACCTTGTAGGCGAGGTAGACTTGGGCCATCACGCACTCGGTACTGCCCCGGGCATTAACACAAGCCCTAAGATGAATTTTGGAACTGGTTCAGATTTTGATGTGGACAGTAGGGTTGGGAAAAAGGGTGGTGCTAAACGTCGAAAATCCTTTGTCAAAACCTTTCGGCCTAAATATAATTATGCCTTGGGCGAAGATGTAGGTTGGGAGAGGATCAATCAGATGGCTAACTATTCCTTGGTCAGGAAGGTTATTGGTAGGCAGTTCACTTTGAAGACGGTTATGAAATGGGTGACGAACTGCTAGAAGGAGGCGTTGTAGGAGGTTCCGGAGGTGGTGGGTTTGGCCCGTGGGTGGTTTGGTTTCAATTTCCAGTGTTAGGAGTAGCTGCAATGGGTTCTCAGTCGGAATTGGTCATTGGATCATACGCCGACCCTATTCAAACAATGGCATCCCCAATTGGATGCGAGCACAGAAAGAGTGGATTTGGTGCTTATATGGGTTAGGCTTCCAGGGTTGCCAATGCACTATTGGTCTGAAGAGCATTTTCAGAATATTGGGAACATTTTAGGGGCTTTTCTGGAGGCAGATTTGTCCTTTCAGCAAACGAAATTGTTTAGAGTTGCTCACATCCTGGTAAATATTAACATTCGGTGGGCCCTCGTAGAAGATATGATGTTGACATAGGGGAGATTTAAGATAAAATAGCTGTTGGATTATGAAAATGTGCCCTTCTGGTTTAGGAGGTGTCATGTTTATGGGCACCCTACGTCGGACGGTAGTCTTCCGGTGCGCACTATAAATGGGCGTAATCATCAGCGTGGGCTGAAAAAGCATGGTTCGGAAGGTAGGGCTTCAGCCCTGTCTTCACCATCTTGTACTCTTATGGATGCTGTGGGGATGGAAGGTGATGCGAACAGTATTGTGGATGAGCCTTTGGTCATGGTCCTAGTGGAGGTGGTTGTCGGGTCGATCGGGGATCCTACGCCAGATGTCCAGCTCCCGGGTACTTCCTCCTTTTCCCTTTCTCTGTCAATAAATTTATTTACAACTTGTCTGAATTTTACTGGGATGGAATGGGTGGAAAAGATTAAAAACTTGACTATTACTTCTCAAACTTTGGTGGATTCGCCCATCTCTGCTGCTTTGGTGGGGGAACCCCCTTTGGTTTTGGCCCCTGTTGTGTCTATGAGGAGGTTAGCTCTCCGCTTTCACCCTCAGAGTCATCGGATTCGGGATATTTCCTTCGGTCATGTACCAAGGGGACCCCGAGGGGTTTGGGGAAATACTCTCCTGCAATTTCCAAGGGGAGAGGAAGGAGATATTTCATTGCTAAGGTTCAATCCAAAGCTAGAAAAGATGTGATGGAGGGTAAGCAAAAATCCATTAAGAGGGAAATTAGAGCAGTGCATGCCCAGAAGAAGGGTCGCAGATGAAGTTTATGTCCCTGAACTGTCGAGGTCTGGTTGGTCCCCTAAAAAGATCAACGTTACAAAGGGTGATTGAATTAGAGCACCCTGATATTGTTAGGCTTCAAGAAACTTTAGTTGTTGGTGATGTGGTTAAAATTAGGTTGGAAAGTTGGTTTCTTGGATGGTGCTTTGAGACTTTGGATGTGCATGGTCGTTCTGGAGGGTTGGCCACTAGGTGGATCACTAAGAGGGTTAGGGTTTTGAACATTTAGGGTTTGGAGTCTGCGTTAGGGACGACTTTTAAGGCTCTTTATCTCGTGGATACTTACACTGTTGTCAATGTTTATGGGCCTTACTTAAATATAATGCCCTTCTGGGACAAACTATTTAACAATTCTCTGCTCATAGGTGACATGATGGTCATTGGTGGAGATTTTAATTTTTCCTTGGGGTAGGCTGAGGTATGGGGGCCTCACGCCTGAGATGATTTGTTGACTGATTATTTCACTCAAAAACTGGTTGAAAGGAACTGGTTGGATATTGAACCCATCAAGCTCAAACCTACCTGGTGAAACAATAGATACATGGAGGGGAGAGTGGCTAAAAGATTGGATCGATTCCTGGTTACTGATAAGGTGATGGAAAAAAACCACTACATCAGGCAGTGGGTGGGTTGTGGGGGGCATTCTGATCATTTCCCTATTTTTCTGGAATTTAGAAATGGACCTATTAAACCACCAAGTTTGCTAAAATTCAATAAGACTTGGTTGAAAGACTCATCTTTTCAAACCTTGATCTCTTCTCTATGGGTTCCTTTTGACCCGAACAGTAGGATCTCTGCAGCTTTTCAGTTTGCTATGAACATAAATAAGATAAAGGATGTTGTCAAAACCTGGGAAAATGCCAAGAGAAGGCGAGAGGATGGAGAATTGAGAACCATTGAAAAAGAGTTGGTGGAGATTCATAATAGAGAGGGGGGCAATTTTCTTTCTCAAGTGGATAAATATATGTTGATCATATTGGAAGGGAGAAGGGGCATTCTCTTATTGGAAAGGGAGGAAACTTGGAGATTGAAAAGTAGGGCGACGAGGATGGAATGTGGTGATGACAATACAAAAATTTTCATGCTTATGCTAGGGGGAGGAAAGCAGCAAACATTGTTTGGAGACTTATTGATGAACATGGCATCTTTCATGACACTTTTGAGGGTATGGCCAATACTGGGGTGGAACATTTTAAGACCCTCTATAAGGCACGTGCTCTAGCATCCATTGCAGAAGTAATAAGAATTGCGGAAATTTTTCCTAGGTTTCTGGAGGAAGTAGACAATATGGCGTTAATGGGGGAGGTTACAGAAGATGAGCTTAAGGAAGTTCTTCAAATATTTCAAAGGGATAAAAGTCCTAGTCTAGATGGATAGTCGATTGAATTTTTTCTTGATATTTATGAGATACTGGGTGAAGATATTCTGAAGGTGGGCGAGGATACTTGACTGTCGGGAAGGCTCCCTATCAGTTTCAATTCTGCCTTTATTGCATTGATTCCAAAGGTTGACAATCCCGTTTCATTGAATGAGTTCAAACCTATTTCACTCTGTAACTGCATTTATAAGGTTGTATCTAAGGTGATTTCTCGAAGGCTGAAGGGGATTTTGTCTGAACACATCATTGAAGAACAATTTGGATTTTTGGAGGGCTGTCAGATTCATGAAGCTATCGGGGTTGCCCAGGAGGGTCTACATAGCATGAAAAATAAACGTTTAAAATGGGCCATTCTTAATATTGACCTGTCAAAATCTTATGACAAGGTAATTTGGTTATATATTAGTATATTACTGACACATCTTGGATTTGGAATTGCTTTTATCAGGTGGATCATGAGTTGTATTACCACTGTCTCTTTCTCGGTTTTTATCAATGGTGCTGCTTCTCCGTTTTTTCATGCTGAAAGAGGCTTGAGGCAGGGATGCCCCCTGTCTCCCCTGCTCTTTTTATTAGTGGTGGAGGGATTGAGTAGGTCCTTTTGGGAAGCAAAAGGAAGGGGTGCTTTGAAGGGCATTCAGGTTTCCCATCCACTGTATATTACTCATCTACTTTTTGTAGATGATGTTCTTATATTTTGTTCTGGATCAGCAAGAGATGCTGCAACTGTTGCTGGGATTTTGGAACTCTTCTCTAAAGCCACAGGGATGGAGATTAATGTTGGGAAATCAAATCTGACAACTCATATATTCAATAATGACGAGATACAAGTGATCTATGGTTTCTTTCCCTACAAACAGGAAGTGCTTGATGATGGGATGGAATACCTGGGATTTGTCTTAAAACTGAATGCTTATCATAAACAGGACTAGAAGTGGCTATTAAATAAGATGGAAAAACGACTTAAAATTTGGAGTCACAAATGGCTATTTATGGGGGGGGGTATTGAAGAAACTTTCAATATCTAGTATCAAGAAGAAGGGTCTTATAAATTGATTCATATTTTTATCAATTGGGTAGTGTGGAATATGAGGAATAAGGTTATATTTGAAAATGTTGTCCCAAATGTTCTTTAGGGTGGCATTTTTTTAAGAGAGATCTTTGTATTAAAGATGAAAAAAGGTTACAAAACACGGGCCTTCTTTGCAGCCAAGCCTAACACAAGAGGCATCCTAGAACTGAGAAGATTTAAATGATTATATCTGTCCAACAATTCCCCCACAGACTTTCCAAAAATAGCCTCAACAGATTAGGCCTTACAACCGTACATACAGAGAATATAACATTCACCCTTCTAATCAGCCGACCAACTTGCATGTCTACATGGCTAAACAAAAAAATAATATTTACTGAAAAACTTAACATAACATAAAACCCCAGATAAGCAAATCCACCAGATTGATATGTGCCACCAGCCCAGAAACATGAGAGTCGCACAGTCACCATCGTTAAAGCAGGACGTAGGGGAGGTCCCGCCTATCGACCGCTTGGGGAGCCTCGACCACTAGGCGTTCGTCTTAGATCATCGTGGGTACAGGAGGGATCAGGATTCCAAAACACTTCAAGAGTAGGTCCACCTTGAAATTCAGATGCTTGAGGTTGGAGTTGACAGCAGCCCACCATTGCTCCAACTGCCCCAGCTTAACTTCTTTCACTTCCTTATCCCATGTTGCCCAACCAATGAGGTTCTTCATGATACAGAAAAGGGCCACAGTCTTTTCGTACTGGTTCGCTCGACCAATTGAGTGTCTTAGGTCAAGAATCAAGTATTCCACCTTGCGATGCTCCTCTTACAGGGTCTCATTGTCCATAACTGCCCACAGGTTCTGCTTGGCCTCATTCACCTGCTGTTGAATTTCCTCAGGAAGGCCTAGTTTTAAAATAAGAGATTCCCACAATGACTTGGTCTGAGCTCAGGTTCCCCATCCTCGATCCTCCAGATAGTTCACCACACGTTCACCCTTCCCCTTACGACTGTTTGAGCTCATCATGCCTTGGCCTCTCAGATAATTCACCACACTACAGTTCAAACTGATTTTTATCAGAATAGAGATGGAAACAACAGTTGTCACAAGCTCGATATGGGAAACATCCTAGAGCCTTAGGTCCCTGAATAACAATTCCCCCTCCTCTGGCATCGTTCCTTTTCTGCAACTCATGATGGTGCAGGTACCATCTATGGTACGATGATCATAAATCTAGAGCAGGGCTCACAGCTTCCCACTCTGCGCATTCATTCTTCCACAATGATGAAAAGATGGTGATAGGAATTTGGCGGAATGCGTAATTAAGCTTCTGACGCTCGTCACATGGGCACTCGCGGTCTTCTGTCACATCCACCTGCCCTTACGAAAGGTTCGAGCCCACCCCTTAAACTGATGGCTCTCGGGCATTATTGCCCTGCATATCCTCGGACACGAAATTGGCACACCTGGCACGTACCGTCGTATCCGTCACATCGCTCCAATCTTTGGCCTTAACACCTTGGCAGTTCTCCGTACTCTAGCTTGCCAAATGATTACGTGAGTCAATTTCGTAGCCATTCCTTCACGAAGAATTCCTTGAAGAGCTTCCACCCTTGCTTGAAGATGCCATGACCTAGCCACCTTGAGGCTCTGTGAGCTGTTATGGATTTTGATGGCCATTTGAATAACCATTTTAGAGTCACCTTCAATAATACTAGGAAATCATCCCTGTTCTTTGAGCATGGTTAAGCCCTAGTGGAGGCCTTCGATTTCCACTGCGTTGTTCGTCTCCCAACCGATGTAACCAGAGGCAAAACCCATCATCTTTCCTCTACAGTATCTGATGATAAACCCATAGCCTTCCGGGCTTGTGTTACCTTTTGAATCCCCATCAAAGTTTAGTTTAAAGACACCCTCTGGTGGAAGCAACCACTGGTTCGCATTGGTTATGTTGGGCGTCAGTTGATTTGTGAGGGACATGCCCCAATTTTGGAGAATGATTTTCTCAGAAGCACTTGTGTCCCAGTCCGAGTCATTCCATGTCTCTGTCCTTCTGGTTTCTCTGGATTTGGTCAGAATAGATTCCCATACTTTTGTGACTGAGTTTTGTTTCCGTTGGAACGTTCTTAGGTTTCTTTCCCTCCAAAATTCCCATATCACGAAGTGGGGGAACAAATCCAAGATGCGATTCAGAACAGAGTTAGAGAAAGGGTTGCGGTACCATCCACTGATTGTTCTGTTTGGGCATTGTCGTATCCTATCTGATTTTTAGAATATTTCTGCCCCCCTGTCCCAAATTGAGGATGTGAACACACAAGAGTCTAGGAGGTGGCTAGTCGTCTCATATTCACCTTCACACAAGCAGCATCGGTAAGGGCCCATCAACCCTCTTTTATGAGCTTTTCACCGGTTAAAATTATGTTCTTCATTACCAACCAGCTGAAGTTTGCAATTTTGGGCCAGATTTTTTTCTTCCAAATATTTCCCCATTGGTTTTCTATGGGTGGTTTAGTAGCATTAATCAGGATTTTGTAGGCTTCTTTGATTGTGAAAGACCTTGATGGGAAATACCCACATCGGAATTTATCCTCCCGTGGGTGAGTTCTGATCCGTTGATTGTCTAGGGCTTCTAAAATTTTGTTTAGCTCTTCACCTGGTCCCATGCGTTCCTACTAGTCTTTATCCTCTTAGGTCCTAAATTCCTTGGGGCCTATATGTGGGTTCCAGATGTAACTTACCAGGGTCAGATGTAGGGTGAGGCATGCTTCCTGTATATGATGGAATTCGTCCTCTTGCCCCAAAGGTGGAAGTTGTTTCCATGAGTCTTCCCATATATCGATCGTTCAACCATTCTTGAACTCCCAAAAGATGTGGGCTTGAACTAGGTCTCTCCCCTGCTAGGCTGTGCGCTAGATATGCGACCCTCGCTTGTCTTCCAGTAACTGTATCATGTCCTTTTTCTCCCATCCCTCTACATATTTTAAATGCCAAATTTTCACCCAGGTCTCTTTATCCTGCATGACCCATCTCCACCAGAGTTTTGCTCCACTGACTATACTTGCTTTCTATGGGTCTCTCAGGCCCAAAACCCCATGGAGTTTGGAGTGTAGATCATGTCCCAGTTGAGCAGGGCTTGTTTCCTCTTGTTGATGTTACCACTCCACAAAAACTCCTATTGGATTCACCAAATTTCCTTAAGAATCATCTTCAGGGCTGTCAAGGTGGATAGGAGGTAGGAAGGCATTGCCTGGAGGACAGAATTTACCAGAACCAACTTTCTTGCGAAATTGAGAGGCCTTAGAGTCCAATTTGTCAGGTTTTTTTTCTTCATATTATCCAAGAGTTCTCTCCACAATCCTTTTTTGTGAGGCCCATCACCAGGGGTGTGCCCAAGTATTTGGATGGAAGGGAGCTCTCCTGGAAGCCCAAGATCCTACATATATTTCTTCAGGAAACCCTTGAAGTATTTAAAAGAAGACCTGAGATTTTTGGGCATTAATCTCCAGGCCTGATGCTGAACCGAAATCTGAAAGACATTTCTTGAATCGCAGGGCTTCTTGGAATGAAGGGTAGCCTATAAGCATTGTATCATCGACAAATTGCTGATGAGTATGTTTCATCACCTCAGGGTCGAATTTAAGTCCTCTTAATTCATTATTCTCCCTTATATGCATCAAATCCCTCACCAAACCCTTCACCATTAGGATAAAAAGGAAAGGGGACAAGGGGTCCCCCTGCCTTATTCCCCTCAAATGTTGGAAGGTACCTGATGGAATCCCATTAATCAGGATGGAGTAGAAATTTGAAGTTACTAGGTGCATGATCCATTCAATCCAGTCTCCCTAGAATCAAAAAGCTTCAAGTATATGTCTCATGAAGTGCCGATTTAGCTTATCATAGGCCTTTGCTATGTCCATCTTGATCAACATTCCTGACATTTTTTGCATTCTTATAGAGTGAAGTAATTCATGCACCATAATGATTCCATCTGTTATGTGTCTGCCCTCAACAAAACCCGATTGCTCTGGAGAGATAAGCCTTGGTAACAAGGGTTTAAGATGATTTGTTATAACCTTGGTAGTGATTTTGTAAATCACATTGCACAGACTGATGGGTCTGAATTTTTCTGAGGAGTCTGCTCCTTCACATTTCATAATTAGAGTAATGAAGGTCACATTGAACACTGGAAGCAATCTCTTGGTTGACCGATAGTCTTCCACAATTCTCCAAGACTCCGTTTTTATGAGGTCCCAATACCTGTTGAAAAAATTAACCGTGAATCCATCATGACCTGAGGTTGTCCCTTCCCTCATTTGAAACACTGCCTCCTCCACTTCATAGACAGTTATGGGTTTCATCAGAAGAGCATTTTGCTCAACGGAGACTAAAGAAGGAATGAGCCTGGTAATTTGATCAATATCAATACTTCTCTCTGATCTTGGATCCGACATAATTTCTATGAAGAAATTGTTTAAGGTTGTCTCTACTTCTTCCCTGGATTCCACCCGTTCCCTTCCCATGGTCTTTAAAGAGTAGTTTTTGTTTTGCATCCTATTATGAACCATAGAGCGATGAAAGAAGGTTGTGTTTCTTCCCCCCTCCTTTAGCCAGTGGTTTTTGGATTTTTGCCTCCATAAAACTTCTTCTTGCTTTTCCCGCTCCTCCAATCTTGCGTTGACCCTTTTTTCTTCTGCCCGCAGGTCTTATGTGTATCCATCCACCATCCCTATTGATTTAATTTCCTGTAGTCGCATCTCTAAGGTTCTTTTATCAGCAAAAACATTGTTGAATTCCTCCGTATTCCATTTTTTTATTTTAGTTTTCAGGGCCTTCAGTTTCCGTTGAAACTTGTACATTATTGGGCCTCCTTCTTCACTCATCTCTTCCCACCAAGTTTTGATCTTTTCATCAAAACCTGAGTGATCTAACCATAATTGTTCCAGTCTGAACGAATTCTTGAATTGGGATCCCACTCCACTCCACATTAATTCTATGGGCCAGTTGTCCGAGGCAGCTCCTGGGAGGGTAGCTGAATGGATTTCACTTCCCAAATCTATTACTGACTTTGAGACCATGAACCTATCAATCCCGGAAGCTATATGATTTTCCCCCGCTCTTTTATTGTTCCAAGTGAACCATCCTTCACCTGGAATGATATCAACCAGTGCAAGGTCCTCAATGGTATCCCTGAAAACCTCACACTCTTCCTCTAGTCTACGACGACCACCTTTCTTCTCCTCCAACTATGTAATGAGATTAAATTCCCCTCCCACAATCCAGTGTCCATTGGGCCTGCGATCATTGACCCTTCGGAGAGCTGTGAGGAAATTTATTTTTTTCCCTAGATTGTGGAGGTCATAAACATCCGTGTTCATGCCTTCTACCAGGAAGTCGATCACTTTAAAGTCCATCGATAAAAGACATCTGCTACCCTGGAAGCCTCCCAAGGACACCCTATCAGGATCCCACATGATCCCTAGGACTTCCGCAATCCTCTAGCATCGATTCCCATTCCCTCACTCCCTTTCCAAATTTTCTTGCCAACTTCCTCTATTCTGTCTGCTGGGCACTTTGTTTCCTGAAGGAAGACAATTGTTGGGTTTTGTCTCTTGATCTTCTTACTTAGAGTTCTAACCTTTCGTGGGCTGTTCAAGCCCCGAATATTCCATGATAAAATATCCATTGGGGAACTAAAGTCCTAAGGATGCCTTTATTGTTGGGTATTGTCCCGATTCTACTAGCTTCTTTCCCACTTATGGAACTATTTATTTATTCAATTTTCTCCTAGCCTTCTTGGTAGGTTCTTCAAATTTATGTTTCGTTTCCATGTGAGTTCCCAATATTTTCCCCAATTGCTTTGAGGCTCAGGCCCTGAGAATGGCCTCTTTCAATAGTATTACTTGTTCTTGTGGAACATAGCCTTTCCCTACATCTGTGCAATCCTTCTCAATCCCTTCCAGATCTAGGTCTCCAATATCCATATTATTCGCTTCGTCTCCTATCTCCCGATCTTATTCAGTTTGTTTTTCTTGATTCAAATCCTCTTCCATGGGACCCTTCTGTTCCAGTGTCATCTAGGTTTTTCCGTTCCTCTGCCCCTCCTCGACTTGTTTTCCTTCATTAGCTTCTGTGATATCTTCCGTGAGGTCTTCAAGGATGTCGAATTTGTTTGAGACTATTGGTTTCTTGTGGATGTCTTGAATCTCTTGCCTTTTTCCTCCTCTTTTACGAGATGGGACCTTTGTGAAACCTTGATCCTTCTATTTTTCCTCCTTTTCTTTCCCCATCGACCTTTGGCTTATTCATGGGGAAATATTTGAAGAGATGCTCGTATTCATGGCACCTTCGACATCGAAATGGGATCTTCTCATAGTATAGGGTTTGGAGCCATGACATTCATATTACTTCTAGTACTTCTTTCAATAGATCCATGTAGATGCATATCCTTGCATATGTCATATACCTTTGAGCCATGGTTTGTTCTGATATCTTTACAAATTTCCCCAGGGTATTCCCTAAATCTTCCAAAATATATGGATCCTAGTACTCACTCGACAATGAGTACAATTTGATCTGGACAGGAGCAACCTTCATATCTTCCTTGTCCGGACAAAACCTCTCCTTCCAGAGTCGCAAGAAAAGGCCAGCAGAGTAGAAAAAATACGGCCCTCCATCCAGGAACCTACTCTGATCTTGTAGGTTTAGGAGGGAAATGGTGAAAAACCCTTTTGATCCCAGTTGGAGATCATAGTTTCCCTTTGGTTTCCATTTCATGTTGATCCACCATACCAGGGATTTTTCTGACAGGTGAAGACCCACGAACTTCCTTATCAGCGCGTGATCTTGCATGAATTGGATCTTTTCCTAGATCTTAGAATATTTAACTAGCATGGTGGGAATCAGGGCCGCTTTAGGCATGCATTGCCCTGGTTTCCTAACCATTGGTTTCTCCCCCTTATTCACATCTAGATTTATCGGGATATCTATGATCTCTAGGCCTGTTGGTTCAGGGGATCGCGAGGCTCCCATCCCTCCCCCACTGCCCTCTTCCATTCTTTCGTCGATCCTCCCTCCTTCCGAACACCCCACTCAAGCCTTACTCCTCCGAGTTCTCTGTCTGCCGAAACCCTTTACTTGCACCCCTTGTTGTCCACTAATAGTTCGTAAGGTATCACCAACCAACCACGTTAAGGGTTGGTGTGACCTAGTCCGAGTCGTTGTTTAGTGTGGTATTAAAGGTATTAGTATTTTCGAATACTATCAAGGATTGGAAAAGATAAATAAACCAAAGGATTTTTACTCTCTGGTTCAGAACTTCACATTAATTATTGGATATTTTGATGGGGCAACTATAAAGGGTAATTGTGGAAGTGGAATGGTCCTTATGGTAAACAAGGATCATTATTTCATATTATGGATGGGTGGTGGAATTGGTAGCAATATAAGGACACAATTGATGGGTCTATCGGGTCCGATACACTTTGCCTCACTCTATGGTATTTTTGATGTTACTATTTACAGGGATTCCAAGGTTATAATTGAATGGACAAACGGTTGTTACATGTTACATGTATCGCTGCTTAAACATTGGTGCATGAGGGTGAAATATTTATTTAGTTTGTTTTATAAGATTTCTTTTTGGCTTATTTCTATAAGATTCAACATGGATGTTGATTAGTTATCGAAAAAAAGTTGTTTTGCATAAGGAAGGTTTATGCATTATCAGGAAGTGATGGAAGGACAAATTATCAACAAAGGAATCAGAGAGTTTTTTATGTAACGAAATAAATTTGAATTCACTCAGAAGATACAAAATAACACATAATATGAGAATGGTGAATTAATTTATTATTCCTTCATCCACTTTTCCTCTTACAATGAATTGAAAAATCCTTATATCTATTGAAAACTACAATTTTGAAAAAAAATTGTTATTTTTAGAAACTTGTTATTTTTAGTAAGTCCAAAAAATTATGTGAAATGATCTTAAACTTACACTTAACTAAGAGCTAACTTGAGCGACACTAAATTTCCGCTCGCTTTTCCTATTTACAAGCAAAAATGAAATATAATTAAGATTTTACATTTAAAACAAAAAAAAACATGGAAATCACTAAAACCCAAATTTGGGGCCTTAAATGAAGGAATTTATGCCCAAAAAAATGTGAAAACAAAATTTTATTTGAGGGACCAGATCGACACAACGATGAAATCTAAAAAACATAACTCCACCTGAAATTTCATAAAAAACGGATGCGTGAGTCAAAAGTTACGACTCTCGGAAGTTGTTGACTTCAAACCACATCATTCTCCTCTGGTTGAAAATAACACATTTCTTAAAAGTTGTTGTCTTCAAACTAATTCCACTAAATAGGATCCAAGTTCCTCATTTCCCGCTCTGTAATCAATGTGCTTTATGTTGGGGAAAAGCCTTCCCAATGTACCAAATATCAGTTATATTGTCCTTCTCGAGGTTGAGTGGTCTTTTATCTAAAATACAGGCAATGAATTCATTTTTCTTGCACAGAATATCTTGCTGCCAATTCACCTCCTCCTCATTGTCATTATCCAGATCATACCCATGGAAGATATATAAATCATAAACATTAAAGATAAGAGAAATATCAAGATCCTTTGGTAAATCTACCTTGTAAGCATTGCCATTGGTTTTCTTGAGAATTATGCAAGGATCAATTTTCTTGTACTTCAATTTGTAGTAGGTTCCTTTAGGAAACCTCTATTTCTACGAATAAACCATCACCAGATATCCTTCATTAAATACCTATGGGAAACGACGAACATCTGTTATCATTTTGTATTGCTCGTTATTGTCCTACAATTTTTGTCTCATTGTTTGCTGTAATTTTTTAATGTGTTCGGCAAATGCTTCCCCGTCATCATTGGTTCTGTCCCCAATTGGTAGTTGTACCAAGACAAGGACACACGAAGGATTCCTACCATAAACAACCTGAAATGGATATTTACTTGTGGATCAATTCATGGAACTAATGTAGGTCAATTATGCTTAAGGTAAAGCCAAATCCCACTGTTTGGGATTCTCTCCAACAATGCACTGTAACAGGTTTCCCAAACTCTGATTTAATACCTCAGTTTTCACATCTGTCAGGGGGTGATATGCACTACTAAACTACAATTTAGTGCCCAATTTCTTCCACAATTTTTTCCTGAAATGTCCCAAGAACCGTGTATCTCGATCAGAGGTAATGGTTTTGGGTACACCATGCAATCTAACAATTTATGGAAAAAAAAATGCCAACCTTGAGGCACCACTAGTTTTTTTGCAAGAGATATCCAACTGGAACGTAGAGTTGTTTACCTTTGAAGAGATATCCATCTTACAAAAATGTTCTCACAAATAAGATCCACGTTCCCAGTGACTAGATTCTTCAACTGTTTCACAAGGTCCCTAAAATCAAGATCACACATGTAGATATCTTTAGTGCATCAAATATAATTACCTCATTTTCCATGCTTTTCAAAAGAACAACACGTTGAATCAAAGCATTGACAACCTAGTTTTGCTTTCTTGAGTTGTGCTGTAGAACAAAAGTGTAGCCCTATAAAAAAAGAAATCCATTTGGCATGTCTAGTGTTCAACTTCTTCTGAGTGTTTACATATTTTAAGGCAATGTGATCAGTAAACAACACAAAATCCTTCAACACTAAATAATACCTCCAATGTCGCAATGGTTGCACAATAACATATATTTCAACATCATATGTAGAGTAGTTCTTCTTGACCTCATTCAGATTTTCACTAAAAATGCAATTGGTTGACCAATTTGACTAATGACAACTCCAATGCCTACATGTGAGGCATCATAGTCTACCTCAAATACCTTTTCAAAATATGGTAATGCTAAAATTGGGGCCTCAATTCCCTTATTTTTCAAAAACTTGAAACTTTCCTTAGCTTCATCAGTCCATATGAATTCCTTTCCTTTAGTGCAATATGTTATGGGTGCCACAATACTGCTAAAATTTCTAATAAACTTTCACTAAAATGCGGTTAGGCCATGAAAACTTCTTACCTCCATTATACTCCTTGGATTCAACCGTTCCAGAATGGCCTTGACCTTTTATGAGTCCATCTTGACCCCTTATGCTGAAATAACAAAGTCCAAGAATACCAAACTTTCTTCCAGAAAGCTACAGTTCTTCATATTTATATAAAGTTGATGCTTTCTCAATACATATAATATAGCCTTCAAATGTTGTAAGATTTCTTCCATTCTTTTACTCGAATTTAAAATGTCATCAAAATAAATGACAACAAACTTACCAATACAAGGGTGTAACATAGTATTAATCAACCGCATGAAAGTACTAGGTGCATTTGACATACCAAATGGCATTACCATACATTCATAGAGATCATCTATAGTATTGAAATCATTTTTCCATTCATCCCCTTTGAGAATCTGGATATGGTGGTATCTACTTCGTAATTTAATTTTACTATAATAGCGAGCTCCTGCTAGCACATCCATCATGTCATCCAGATGGGGTATTAGAAACAAATACTTGATGGTAATCCTATTGATTGCACTACTATCTGTGTACATCCTCCACTCACCTCCTTTTTTTGCAGTCAACAATGAAGGTACAAAATAGGGGCTTAAGCGTTCCCTTACGACACCATATTTTATAAGTTCGGTCACTTATCTTTTAAGCTTTGTGTGTTGTGTAGGACTCATTCTATAGACCGCCTGATTAGGAAAGGGTGCTCCTAGGATCAGATCAATTTGGTATTGGATATCCCTCATTGATGGAAGTCCATCAAGTAATTCATTTGGGGTAATATCTATATACTCTTTGTAGTGCTCCTCTGTCAGGAGATAGCACTAACTTTGTTTATTCCTAATATTTTTGTCACAACCTCTTATTCTAAAGAAATATTTTTTTTTCAGCATTCTTGTTTTACATGATTCTATTTCGTTTTGATAAAATGGGATTGTATATGTAGCATACTCATGAGATAATAATACAACTATAGAACACATTTACATTTCGTACAAAATTCAAATGTTTAAGTTATGCTTGTAGAATACTTGGCACCAATGGTTGTAGTATAGTAGATCCCATAGTTTGATTCAGATCCCGTAGGTTCCTTTAGCTTCCAGTCCAAGCCTTAAGAACGAAAATGGATGAACCACCCTATCGACTGACTCTTATCGTGCTAGTCCTAGGAAACTCATGGGTTTCCTAGCCCCCGAGCCCACAAACTAATAATACCGAGAGCAACTTCCTTTCCTTTCCCCAATCTTCCTTCATTTCCAACAATTTCCTAGTCCTTGAGTTTTCCCCCTCCTCAAGTTTTCCTCATTTTCAAAATCATACTAAGTTTAATTCTCCAAAAGAAAAACCAACCCCCCAATAAGCCCCAAACTCTTGCCTATATACCATTTTCCACCTTCATTAGCCTTATGACTTAATCCACTGCCTTAGCCCTCTATCTTTTTGGGATTCCAATCAATTAATAAAATCACACTAAAAAAGGATAAAATAATTGTAATATTAATTCTAGGATTTTCGGTTCTCTTGGGAAGTCAAATGGTTATTTGCTCATTTAAGTTTTCCCCATTTTTATTTGAATTTATTTTGGTTATTTTAATGCGAGATAATCATGACTTGTCTTATTCACTTACAAGACAAGTTGAATACTATAAAATTACCCACAACTTCTTCTTTAAATATTTTTTTAGGATAAAATAGAAAGATTGACTTAAATAAAGATGATGATGCTTATGTATTTTTTTTATCAATCAACCCAGATTTGCAAATGATGTTTTGATTTGCAATTAAGGTTTAAATAATCAATAAACAAAATATGATAGCTCTAAGTCAACGATATTTTATAATTTAATCAAACCAGCACTTCGGAATTGAAAGAGTCGACATGTTTACAATTAATTCAGATCATTTGTCTGACATGGAAGTAGTGTGTGTATATATATATATATATATATATATATATATATATATATATATATACACTAATGAGTCCTATCTTAACTTACTCGGTACATTCCATAAAATAATAATACCTTTATAATTTACCTTCAATAAATGAATAATACCTTTTGATCAATCACCTTTATAATATTTAACTTAGTAATCAAACAATTAAGCATTTTCACTTATGATTTTCGTAATGGACAGATTATTATTAGTAAATATTATTTTAATAATAATAATAATAACAATAACAATAACAATAATAATACTAATATTAATTAATTATTATCATAATTAATAGTAATAATAATAATAATTGATGGTAAGTAACAAAATCAACATTTATTTGTTTAATTTCTAAGTACCCTAACACTAATCTAGTACATTTTTATCAATAAATAGGGTACATTTATTGGTTTAATTAATCACGATTAACAACTGAATAATACAACTTTTCAAGGTTAATGTTTATTAACGACACTTCATATTGACGACACTTATCTTAATTGATTATTACAATGTTTACATATAATTAATGAATAACTTAAGTGACTTGTTTTACACATATCCAATAACTTCACATTCATTGTCTGGATTTGATCAATGCATAATTAACATATTTACCTACTACAACTTATACAATTATTCAACATGTTAAGTATTTGTGTATTGATACTGACATACATGTTCAAAGTGTGCATGCGTGGCCAATGCATGCACATGTCAGAATGTATTATAAGAAAACATCATCTCGCCTATGCATACCTACTAACTAATAATAATAATCATTCATGCAAGTAGAACACACATAAATATAACATAATTATTTTAGCATCCTCGGTTATTTTAACAGTTAACCCTTTAAGATTTCATATCATTAACTTCATGTAGGTTTACATTAGTTTAATCAATCAAGCACAAGGAAGGGAACATACTATCACTAATTCAGTATCAAGGAATACCCACCCCTCAACAACACTAACTAACACATCCTCCCATCCTAACCTACGTATGCATCCTCCCTATCGTTCCTCTGTTAGTATAGAAGTGGATGTCGACTTCACCGAACTGACCACATAAGAACCTAAGAGCGATAACATCAGCTGAACAATGGACCTAGACTCTCCTAGTTGGCATCCGACCATTATCATCACAACAACTTATGGAGCGTGTCTCAGCATGACCCTCCCACGACCTTGGATATCATAGAAACAAAGGGTGGAACATACATTGATCCCTCTCAACATCTTGGGTATATATCCTATCAAAACCTGTGGTGCTATCGATATTATAGGAATGTGTCATTGTATCATCAATTTGGTAAATATGGCTCTTTGTAAAATAGGTACTACACCACACTTCATATCAAGTATCTGACTATTACATAGCCCCTATGTCCTGCGGATTAGTACTTTGCAAACATACATTCATAACAATATCTCCATTCAATAACCAGTTGGTCCATATTATCAACATCATTTCCTTTCATCACATAAAATCATAAAATCGATCACATCATGGGTTGGTATCAACATACCACATCATATATATCACATTTCATCAAGGCCGACCATTAAACATATTGTCTTTATGAAAGAAAGGAATATCATGATAACTACAAACATAGTAATCACATAAACATAATCATAACATCATAATCATAGTGTTAGCATAAGCATAGTAACATCGTAAGCATAGTAGCAACATATAATCAAATCTATCATGCCGAAAACATAGTTTACTAAGTTTAGTTCAGTCCAACAGATAATAAGTGGATAACATGCAGTAGGCACGTCTGGTAAGCATGCCTAGTCAAAATATGGGGTGTTACATACACCCACACTTCAAGAAAATTCATCCCGAAGTTATTGTTATGCATGATTATAAGAAGGTATTATTATGTAGAATATATGTGTCTTGCTATTAGAAGTCATTGGTTATGATGGTCCCACTTCGACCTTTACTTTATCAGTTTATCGATGTTATTTTACAGTTTTACTTTTTTTTTATCACCTAATATATGTTCTTAAATTTCATCCTAAACCATATCCTAGTAACTAGTGTGACCTCCTCAAGGCTGGCCATTTATAACACACATCAAGGTTCATTATGCCTTTCTAGAGTGTTATCCACAATAATTTATACACTTTGCAAAAATTTTATAGTCTTGTTGGTATTGCGATTCAGAGGAATGTGTCATCTCTCATATACCCTTTATGTTGTTCTTGGGGGTATAATTATGACTCGTTTATAATTTGCTAGCTTTATTGAATCTCTCCTAAATTTACACCACTTACTTTCTCACATTTATGTATTAAATTCCTCTAAAGGTTCTACCCAAATTATGGTCTCGGTCTCATTTGTCATGCTTAGTAATAGTGAAGGGTCCTTTATATATTAAGCGACACTCTTAGGTCATGAACCTAAATTCATGCCATATATTTATGTCTAACAATGTACACTATCTTAAGGACCCCACTCATGTTACTATATTACTATATTAATAATTTAATTTTATTATCAATGTTTATCTCATAGCAACATAAGAAAATATGGAAGTTTTCTAAGAAACATACTTATATGCAAGCAAAATAAGCCACTTATACCAATATTAAGGATATCAAATAGAATATTTCAAATTTGAAAATAAAGTGCTGATTATTCAAATTTTATACATTTTCTAAGTCATAATTTTTTTTAATAAGTCAAGCTGCATTAGATATAACTTAAAATAAGTTGTATGATGGTTAAGAAGAGATAACTATATACCATCATTATTTTGATATCAAGTCCCAATTACTAAATTAAATAACAATGCAATTTACTATCTCATTATATCACTTCTTTCTTTCTTATGTGCTATTTAACTTTTCCCAAGACTTTGTTATATATCTACACATTTTCCTTTTCATACTCACTTCCATACCTACAAATTAACCTTATTCCGACTTCCTCTAGGATCATATTCATTCTTTACTCTATGTCATATGTATTACTCTACTTAAGTTCTACTCAATTATTATGTTCCCGACAGGGAATATATATGAATCGATTAGGTGGATTAATTCCAAAGACATATTTAAATTTTTTATTTTTCAAATGTTTTTTCTATAGTTTGATTAATTTTTATTTTTTGAATTATTTAAATAGTGATTTAACTTAGCTTCTATTGGTCTTTTGCAGGTGACGTTTGCTTGGGACTTTATGCCCCAAGACCCGGCGGCGAGATGACCTAAGCATTCCCATTGACATGTATTGGAAAATGAGCCAGTCTGCAAATATCTAGGATTTATATAACAAGTTTGTGGTTTTCCATGCGCCTTGAATCTCTCAATCCCTCCACTAATTGATGGGTATGTGCATATGAGGAAGCTATATTGATGACTGGTTGCGTTGATTGACAAGGAGGCTCAAGAAACCTGTGCCACCATAAAATCTGTGTCATAGCAATACAATCACATTAATTCTTCCCAAAACAACAATGCTTCAATAATAATTACAACAACCTCGTAAACTTGAAAAGCAATACAATTCATTGCTGGCCTCTAGGACCATTTTCTTGGTAGCACTACCTTAATGACACTTGCCTCCATAGGAAATTTGCCTCATGTAAAGGATAATGGGTAAAGTCGACTGGAGGATCCGTGTCTTTCTTCTTGGGAGAATAACCAGGCATAAAGACCTATATATTTAGAGTAAAAAATTCTGCTACTAAATAGAAAATTTCCCACAATGATTTTATTTCTGCAATCTCAAGAATCGGCTTGTGCGATTCATAATGTGCCATTAATACTCCATTTTCTTTTTAACAAGTTGCTCTACTTTAGAGCGTTCTTCATGTGCTCACTTCGGCATGCAGCTACTTGAGGTAAAGTAAGCTATAGTTGTCACCGCCCTGTGAGTGCTCGCCACCCTGGAAATTGCGTTGTATCAGACCTATATATATGAAATACCACCACTGTGATTTCAATGCACTTGGACTCTTTTGTGGAACTTAAACAAATAGGTGATTGAATTTGGTGGAAGCAAAAGTGGAGCTGGCATGGAGAAATGTAGAGTTTTTGAGAAAACACAACATTTTGTGCTGGTTCATGGAGCAGGACATGGTAGTTGGTGCAGGTAAAAATTCCAGCGTCTTAGTTACTTCCATAGATTTGGAAGGAGCTGGTAGTAGTATGCTTGATCCAAACAATATCATGTCATTCCATGATTATACTATGCCTCTTGTTGAATTTCTGTCTTAGCTATTAGATATCCATTTTTGACAAGGTATGCTATAGTATATAATTTGTGGGAATTGCCTATATATTTTGCTCGCAATTCATATTTAGTCATCTATATCATTAAACGTTCCGTGATATTTACCCGGATCATTGTAAATGTCTTTGTTTTTCTACCTTTGTTTGGTGATTTACATTAGCTTTTTTTCTTGAAATCCTATAATATTTTTTTGCTTTACTGTAAATCCTTCTGTGAACACCCTGAGTTGATTTTAATAATTATCCAACTTTGAGTCGACCGTGGATATTCTTGATGAGAATGCTCGTGTTTAATTAATTTCGTGTACTGTGTGTGCAGGTTGTGCTTGTGCTCCATAGCTTGGGAGGTATTACGGCACAAGAACGTCAAGAAGGCCGTGGATATTCTCGATGAATATGCTTGTGTTTAATTAATTTCATGTACTGTGTGTGCAGGTTGTGCTTGTGCTCCATATCCTCAGAGATATTACCACACAAGAATGTCAAGAAAGCGGTGATGTTTGACATCGATAAGGTCTAACCACTATGGTTTTATTACTGTTATTTTGAATTTTTATGGATTTAAATAAAACGTTGCTTTAAATTTTTTCCGGATTTAAATAAAAAGTTGCTTCCAAGATGTTGTTGTTTTTTGCCACAAATACCTTGTTGTAAACAGAACTAATTTTTGATGTTTCATTTTCTCAAACTATACTTTATACTTCTTAAGTTTCTGCTATTATACTTTATACTTCTGAAGTTTATGCTAAACTTTAAAGCTTTAAATAAAACGTTGCTTCCAAGATGTTATTTATTTTTGTAACAAATACCTTGTTGTGAACAGAGAGGCTTTCTGCAGTTTTGGCCTTGAGCATCATTATCAATAATGCTAGTGGAGCTCGCCAAGCATGCCATCTCAGAGGGTACCAAGGGCGTCACCAAGTTCACCAGCGCTTGAGTTCGGTATTTTCTTTGGATAAATTTCAATGGTGTCTGTTGACACCACCTCTGCTATGGAAATTTGAATATAGTCTTTTGAGTCTTGTGATTTGTATTTTTCTCGACTTCGATTAGAGGACAGTGGTTTGATTTGCTATTTTGTGTATCGTTTAAACCATTTTTAATTTATTTTGTTTTAATTGGGGTATTTTAGTGGAAGGGCTTTGAATTTTGTAGCCTTTTTGGTTCAAAATACTCATGAACTAATTGGCATTCAATTGAAATTGAACGCAAGTTGCGCTTTAGAATGTGCCTTTTTTGAAATATAAAAGTCGCAGATGCCTCGAGATTGAAATCTGAAAAACAACATTCTGTTCTTTGAAATCATAATTTGTCAATCCTTATAATATATTATGTATATTGGATCCATATTCCAAATTAATTATATTGGTTCAGATTGGGAAGTTATACCTGTTTATATTTTTTCAGAAAGGCATTGAAATGTTTACCTCGTAGGTGTTAACTTGTAGTTTTTATTATGCCGTCTTTACAATATAGGTTATATCTTTTTGCAATTTTCAGGAAGGCTTGGAAATAAATTTGTGTTTTCTATTATATCTTTCTTCTTGTAATAGGATGATAATTGTATCGTGGGTGTTACTTTTCAATTTTTATTAAACCGCTTTTACATTGTGAGATTATACCAGCCTTCAATTTTCAGAAAGGCATTGAATAAATCTTTGATTTTGATTATACCATGGAGCATTTTTCTTTTTGTAATAGGATGAGTTCTCTTCTGTTGGCCTTCTTGTTGAGGTGATTGTGATACTCTTTAGATTAGTATGCCACATTAGGAAAATTGTTATTTCATTACGATTTTGTTGTCATAAAATGTTCTCTCAGTGCAAAAGTTTTAATACTTCAATGATAAAAATTGATAGAGGCGCCTTTATATCTCTACCGACAACGTCAAATTTTAGATTCCTGGTGGAAATATGTTACCAAAAATAGTGAAAATGCCTCTGCTTTGTTTGATTTCACATACAATTAAAGACAGATTTTGAAGCAAGGTGGGTGAAATGTTTTGAACTTAAATCAACACCATTTTTGCTTTTATAAAAAACATTAAATAGGTGTGTCATTATGAGTATTTAGTTTGTGGGAAATTATTTAATTTGTTAGTTTTTACAGTAACATTACAAGTCTTTATTGAAAAAGCTAGTCTATTTTCCAATTAAATTTAATATAATCATGACTGCTCTTAGATGCAAAATTTTAAGCATAACACTCTAAAGTAGTCCAAAATCTATAAATCAAGAGAGAATACATCTCACAAGCACATAATCTAGCATTGGTATAAAAACTGAAAGAACATATTGGAGAAATCCAGAGACTATTCACCATGTACCATAGCTCATAGCAAACCCCCTTTAGAACCTGTCTTGTGAAGCTGCGATATCCAGCTTGTTAGCTCTCCAAGAAACTACTTAGTGGTTACGGCTAAGTATGCTTGGTAACTTAAAAATTCATTTACTTTCAATAAGTGGATCGAGGGGATACAAGAATGGCACAAATGAAAGACTGCTAATCCAAATAATTTAATGAGCCAGTGCTCTTAGAAACTGCACATCAGATGATAAATAACAGAACAGGCATGTAGAATATTGCTCAGACAACCAAATACATTAAATGCAAGGTTTATACAACCAAATACATATATAACGCAGGGCTATACTGAAACAGTAAGAAGTTCCTCCATCGAATCATGAACATAAGCTAAACTAATCCAATAGAGTGCAGAATAATAGTGGATGACAAAATCTGGGTACAATAACAAGAGAAAACTGTGATTTTATTAGACTAGCAATCAGACATAGGCCAAGTTCTCCAAGCTCGAACCCTTTTTCAGTGTGAGTTCTTAGGATTTTAAAGCCTTTACAAACAGTTTCCAGATCCTAAAAGCATGGATCTGTTAAATTCAACTAAAACATTAACTGACAGTCAAAAACAAAAAGATAGGGACTGATCCCTAAAATCAAGGAAATTCTGATATGGAGATCTCCTTCAACAGCTTGATGGTTGGTGAAATGAAGCAGCCTTCCAAGGCTCGGTGAACTGAGTTGGGCGTGCCACAGATTTGATTTTCATGATGTGGTAGTCGAATCCATTCATTTCTGTCAGTTCAGCGAATCAAAACTGAGTTCTGGGCGAAATTAGAGAACCTTTGCAAAAAATAGGCTTTTGGCAGCTAACTATTCTGCTGATTTCGTGCCTTAGCCGCCGAAATTCAGTCCTTTTGGCAGCTAATGAGCTCTGTGGGGCTCGCCTAAGCTGCC
>LPNX010761600.1:71972-154011 GCA_001517045.1 Pseudotsuga menziesii
CGTCAGGAGAGTAACCTGGAGCAGTGGGCACTGGCCACCTAATCCTAATAAGAATCTTGGAAGGAGCCCTAGATTGAGGAGGACCATCACTCTTAACATCCAAGGCTCAAGAGAAGAATCTTTGAATGGAGCATTGGCTACTTGGGAGAACCGAGAGTGTGTGGACGAATCTTGTCTATAGTACCTTGTAGAGTTGATTGCAGTTTGGCATTGTCTATCTTGGAGTCTAGAGTAGGATCTCCTTAGGAGTCTGAAGGAAGTCATATGACTTGTTGAGTGGGGGGGGGGGTGTTGAACTCATGGTCTCACTAATATGATATCCAAAGTGATAAGTGTCTCTGCCTATCATTTGTTTCCCTAGTAGGCTTTGGCTAGGGGGTCCAAGCAATTTATGTCCGAAAATATCCCTCATGAATTGAGCTAGGCATCTCTAGTCTGGATAACAGAAGAAAGTGGAGAGAGAGCCACCACTTTCTTGATAAAGGCAATGAAACCTCCCTTTAATCTCTTGATAGATAGGGCATCCTAATATTAGATACTCCTTTGGCCCAATCTCTTGCAAGTGGCATAGTTGGCAAGTCCTATTAGGCTATGGGATGTAATGATCAATGTGAACTTGAAGCTGATGAGAGCCTACCTAAAAATGTCTAAGGGGGATAAAAAGGGCGTGCATACAATGCTTATGTATTTATGTAGGCTTGAGAATAAGGCTCTCTCAACTGCATTAAGTTCTTAGAGTAAAAATCCATCTTAGCACTAAGACACTCAAGGGGTGTGGTCCAAGTGATTTGAATGTATTGCTTGTAGATAACCTCTCAATCATTAGGTTCATGTCTTACTTAGTCGATAGGAGGTGACCTGGGGAGTCTAAAGAGTATTGGAATGGGGAAGGTGGTTATGGAAGATGGCCATTAACTGAAGTAGCTTGGAAGCCTCCTAAAACCAACAATGTATTTGTGTAGGGGGGCCTGTAGAGGTAATAGTCTCAAAGGCGTAGAGATCAGAGTAGGCATTGATATTTACGAGGAGTAGAGTTTGGATTCTAAAGAGACAAGTTTAAAGATGGCCTAAGGTGCAAAGGATGGCTCCAAACTTTGCTTGGATGATTGAGGAATTGTTCGTTTGTTGTGGATGATGCATTATTGCAAGAGGGTTATCACTCTCTATATCCACTTCCTTATACATTGGAGCCATATGGGATATAGGATTTGGTGATTGTGTCCAAAATTTGCATTTCAGACATGATATCTTCGAAGTGGTTTTAGAAGAATTGTTTCTTGAGTAGGGAAAGGGAGCCATATGTATAAGTAGTTATTGGAAAGCATGTCTCAAACTCAAATGAGGCCTAGAGAACTAGATCCCCAAGTATGTATAGGATGTGGTGATTTCAATTTCTAGCCCACATGTGTGGAAGCGATAGTTGGAGAGAGCATGCTTTGATGTGTTCAGGATCATAACCTAAGTCTTACCTAGTTTAAACGACCACTATTGAAAATTACAAAAGCTAGAAAGGGCATCAATTTGTTGTTGTATCCCTAGAAGTGAAGAGGTCGAGACAAATAGAAGTAAAGAGATCAAGACATGGTGTAGGAGACACCCATCATGTTCTTGTATGTGCTCCCTAAGGAGTCTATCTTGTTAATGTAAATACCAAAAAGAATTGATGATAGAGGGCACCCTTGTTTGACCCTTGTTGAGGCAATGGTGGTGTGCAGGAAACCAAGAAATGACTCTTAGAGTCTCATATTGGCAATTGGAGAGGTCTTTGATATCCCAATAACATGCATCCTCTAGAGGAAGGCCTCTCTCATGATCGAGTAAAATGCCTTTCAAAAATCCCCAAAAGAGTAGAAGTCTTTTAAAGAGTGACGATGAGCCTCCTTAATAATGACCAAGACCATGAAGATGCGATCAATGGTTTGATGGTTCATACATAATCTTGCATGTCCTTTGGCCTTTAGGTGCCTTTGTCTAGCTCATTTGATAGTCAGAAAGACTGTATAATAAAGCTTACTGAATGCATGTCCAATCATGATGGTCCTATGATTGTTTATAAAACTTTGGATATGAACAAGTTCCAGACTTGAAAATTGGGTGGATGATATGTGGTGTTACCATGATAGAAGAAAATTTAAACAAACACCATGCTTAAATAAATTAGCAATGTAGAAGTCAAGAGAGTAAAGACCATGCTTAGGGACTTGACTTGAAAGCCTTCCTTGTCGACAACTTGGCTTAGTGCTTATGACCTCAATGACTCACTTAATGTCACCCTCAAGAAAATCTGATAGGAGTAGAGGGGAGTTAATGTTTAGAGGAGTTTGCTTGGGGATATCATAAAGGGAGTTAGTATGCAAGAAGAGGGACCAAGGATCCATATTAGGCAAGAGAGTCGCTTGCCTACAAAAAAGGGTGCACCTAAAGAGAGGGATATTATAAACACTTTACTATTTTTTTAAAAATAGAAACGGTTTTAAATTTATATTAAACCTGTGTAGCAGGGGTACCCGTACCTAGGGGCATGGTACACATGCATGTACTTGGTACTTTGGTACATGTATGGTACATACCTTGTCCTACCATGTACATGTGCATGTACCTGGTACTTGGGTATAAGTATGGTACATACCCTGCTGTACCATGTACAATGTTCCCGTACCAGAGAAGCCAACCAAAAAATGGGTACGTGTGGTCAAAATGATATGGTGTACCTCGTGTTTGGGTACGTCAGAGGAATGGACTGCTTAGTCATTTAAAAATTTGATGATTATTTGGTTTAATTAATTGATAATTTAATTAAAAAATTAAATTATGGCTGCACGAAGTGAGCCCACTAATTAGCCCATATGTTATTGCACAATGCATCGATAAAATTTATGAGGACCGTGCATATCAACTTTTGAAATTAATCCACTTAATGCATGTGGAAGGTTGTGCATATGTTTGACTTCAATCAATTTCTCCATTAGAGCGACCTTAAAACCTCCAGGGTTTTACCAATAGCAGTAGCATACTTTTAGTGTTGAAATCTTCTGGGCATAGGTTTTAAAGCCTTGCCTCTACTATATGTAGTGCTTATCAAGGTGGGATGAAGCTAGAAGGACTAGAGATACTGCCAAGGTTCAACATGGAAACAACATTAATAAACATTCTCAAATTTTTCGTAGCTACCTTGGAAGCAGAACAAACTTGAGAAATTGGATAGGTATAAGACACCACGAAACCGTGGTTTGAATAATAAAAAAAGTTGCAATATACAATGGGCACTTGAAGGAAGAAACAATAAAAAAAAACAATGGATGCCCAAACACTACTAGTTCATGAAGAGAACGGAGGGTGCATAAAAGTTCCCCATTCATCTATGGCTCTTTGTACAACTCAATTTTGTGATGACTGTTAGATTCATCAGTTATAAAGAAATTTGAAATATGCATGTATGACGTGACTGTGACATATATATATAGAGTACCCTCAACGTACCCAAGTACCTTGTTTCAAAAAGTGGCATCCCCAAACTTGTACCCGTCCTTGTAACCATGTTTCCTGGAAACTTAGTATTAAATTGTCCTTTCCAACGAAATATTACCAAAATACCAAGTTGCTTTCAAGAAAAGGGCCTTTAGAAGTAATGCCCAAAAGGAAACGACTTCTAATTTTCTAGACAGTTTCTTCTTTTTCAGCTTCCGATACAAAACTATTCATATTATAAATGTGTACAGGTCATCCTAAAAGCAGTATGCATATGCCATAAATACATCTATGAACCAAAATGGCTTGTTAAAAAAGAAACAAAATCGAGACTACCCATATCTTGTGTTGCGAATCCCATCCTTGACAGGTTGAAGTACCAAATCCTTGTCCATAGCATTTTTATCCACAGAGGGGAAAGCTTCACAATGGCTACATTGTTTCGACCTGATTAATTTTCCCAAGTCAGACCTTATCCCTTAAAGAATCCCACCCTATTCATGCATGTTTCTCTCTATATCTTCAATTGTGGAATCCAAGTTGGAGATGTAATAGGATGTCTATCTCAGGGCATCCAAGATTCCACCAATGTGGTAATGAACAACTCTCAACACGCACTTAAAATCACCCACACCCATCCTCATACTTTTGAAAAATTCTCTTCAAGACGTCATCTTCTTAGAACAATGACTAGCTGAAAGGGCAGAAGAATGACCTATAGACTAGGTGCTGGAGGTTTCACTATACATAGTGATCCCTAACCAAAAAGAGGAAAAATGGTATTTTGAAGAAACTTCTATTGAGCTCCCAAGAACTAAGGTCACACCAACACTTTCATTAGGGTTGATCCAATGATTTTCCCCTCCTTCAATAGGATCTGCATTCAAATTATCATCGACAAGATGGGAGCAAAGAAATTCCTCTAGAGATTCTTCGTTTGTGACTAAATAATCTTGCCATGGGGGCGAATCACATAGTTCTCACCCTCTTCCTTAGATGTATATCCTTTATCAGAAACTGAATACAAAGGAGTTAAATTCCTGTCCAAATTCAAGACTGAAGTATCGTCCATTGCTCTTCTTCCAAGGATTGAAGCCTTGAATGTTTGCGTGCAAGCTTGGTACTCTTGGTGGATGCAATTGAGCTCACACGAGGAGCTATTTAATTCACCATCATGTCGAGGACATCCATCCTGGGCCATGTGCCTTGCCATGGTCATCCATCCGCCACCTATATGACTGTGAAGAAGTCTCTAAGGGAAACCATTGTTGACTAGGGACCCTTTGCAATTACACTTGTAGAATTGCATGCTCACCTTATGCTTCCTCTCACCTAAAGACATAGTATCCATTTCCATTGTGGTGGGTCTTTATTAAACACAATCATTCCTTGTTGTTACCTACCGCCCTAATTTGTCAAGCAATCAACCTTGGCATTGTTGCTTCGCCTTATATGGAACAAGGATATATAACTGGGAATTTTGAGAAAGCTTAGAATTATCCTTTGAAGGCGCCCAAGTTTTGGATCCTGGATTTTTATGTAATTTCACATTTTGCGAATGACAATTAGGGAGTCTCCATAAATGCAGTGTGAACATTTATTATCTTTAATTTAAAGAGGCTGTAATCTCCGCTCCTTGAAGGAGTGCTAACCATTCAGCCTGATTGTTGGTCTTGCGTCCTCATAGAAGATTCACCTTGTTGACCAATACCTTATCATGTTCATTCATAAAGGTTTTTATTTTTATTTTGAAAAATAAGGCCAATATATTGTAGGTATTGGGGAAGAGGTGAGTAGGGTATGGGGGGGTTATAGGTATTGGGGATAACAAAAAGGGGTATCTAGTAAAAATTGGGAGTATATCATAAAAACAAGGTTTTTTTAATTGGAAATAAGTATTGGGAGGGGGGAAACAAAAGGATTTTTGTAGGTATTTATCAATATATAGTGAAATTAGGGGTCTTCTTTAATATCCCATGAATGAAGGTGTCATGGCATTGTTTCACTAAGTGAAACAAACTCTCTTTAGAACCTGTCTTGTGAAGTTGTGAGGATATCCATACTTACTTTTTCAATCACCTAATAGTCAACTTCAACTCAAGATAAATTCTAGTTGATCGCATATTAAAAGTATGTGACTCCACAGCTCAGTAAAAGATCTTCATTATATTTGAACTCTTTTCCATGATGAAAATCTCTTAGCTTATAATGAGATAGATCCAACCCTTTTATATGAAAAACTTGAAATTTTGTTTGCACTTTAATATTAATTTAAGAGACCTCATAATCATTTAAAAGATAACACCTCAAGGGTTAAATTCATCCCTGCTTGGAAGGAAATTATCATAAGTGTTGGACTACCAACCCATCATCAGTAGCAACCATGTCAGAACTGCAAAAGGCTGAATTAGATGGCCCGTACTATGGGACTGTTATCGTGAAGCTAAAGTCCATATTATAACCACTTGATGGTTGTGTGTTTAATAATCTTCCCTACGTGAAGTGAAAGGGGTGAAATGGGATTGATATCGACTGTAGTGAATATCTTTCAGGTGAGAAGTCAAGTTGATTAGAAATATTAAACTTGACTAGAAATATTAAACTATGAATGGTGCTTATGAAATAGCTTAGACCATTTTTGTGAAATCATATCATGATTAATGCTGGCTAGAAAATTTTGGTTGGAATTATGTATACAACCATTTTTTATGTTGTCATATGCATCTTCTGGCCCTTTCACATAGAACACAAGCAAATTTCATTGAGCTTCTTAACCCTTCTCTTCACGTCTTTAAATTTCTATGGTTGGTTGTTTCTCTCTCGTATGTTTTGAGGCGAGTTTTATACCTATTAATATACAATGCGATAAGCTTAATCTCTTGCAGTTCAATCATCGATACACAAAATAATACCATGAGGTCTTGTCATACCCTGCCACTGATCATATGAATCCAATGCTTCATTTAGCAAAAAAAACATTGGCTCCAAGGGTTTACTCCTACAATCATGATAGAGTCATTCAAGCCAAGGAATATTTGGAACAACTTAAGCTCCTAATAGAATTGGAGTGCAATCCAGAGGACCTTCCTCGACTCAAACATCAGTCATGCTGTTTTCAATCATATGAACAATAACTGGCTGGGCTTTGAGCTACATGAAGAAATGAAAGGCAGTCCTAGATGGATTGGAATGCAAAAAAGGAATGTTAAGCGAAGCTAAAATGTGTAGAGAGCTTGAACGAAATTAGTATGAAGGTGCTCTAATTTTTGCAGAGATATCCAACTGTCCGGAGTAACTGTAAGGATTTGAATTCCACATTGAGCTTATCATTCTTTCAAGGTTTGTAATACCTCCCACCGTCCTAAAAGAAAATAAAATACTTTTCCGTACCATAAATTAATATTGGATCAAATGGATTATGTCGGTGATTGCGACAAATGGGTCAAATGGATTCTATTTTTATTTAGGGCAATTTTTTTATCAACAATGTCATTAAAGTTAAAGTTGTAAATTTTATCTTTTATACCTGTTTATTTGGTAAATTCTAGACCGAAAATTTGTTGAATCAATCACCTAACAGTGAAAATGTTTTCACAGACTCAAACGGTAGATTTCAGTAACCACACATTTTACCTTTGCTTGGTGCAATTAGACATCATGATTCTTCAAAATAAATCCAATCCCAATGGTTATTTGTATAATCTATTTGAATTTTTAATGTTTAGCTTGCAGTTGAATGAAGAGGCGATGGGGATAATGTGGACGATTAGTATTTGAAAATTGTTTGGAATCGACATCCAGTAGGTAATGAAAATATTTTCATCAATTTCGGGATGCAAACGCATTGTTCAAAGGTTTGCTGCACCAATCACTATCTTTCGTTATCTACCATGAGCTCGTGCAATGTTCTTATCACCAACAAGAACATCACCGTTTCCCTTAGGGTTCGTTCTTACGTGAAGGCGGTGATAACTCAATGCAGCGTTATATGACTTGATAAACTGAGCTTGACCCTATGCAAAGGCGTCCACAAGAAACAAGGTTAGAAATATAACAACAACAGTTGTGGCCTTCATTTCAAAATCAAGTACTTTAGTGCTTCCCCATAACACAATCTATCAGGAATACCCTTGTTTCGAATTGGTTCATCTCTAACATTGGTATTTATAGATGTTTATCCTAGAGATTCCATTAACATATACATAAATGCTGCAGAAAATAACCTGCTTTGTTGTACTATATACGAGCAACGTCTTTAGTGTTAAACTCCTCCTATCGATGATAAGATTCATTTTGCCATATATCATTTAGTTTCAACTGTAAATATCTATATGAGCTTTATTCCAACCTTTCGGTGGATCTGTTCTCCAAATAGTCTCTATAATATAAAAAACTTGTTCTGCAATATTCTTCTTCTATATAATATCATTTCTGAACTTTTATCAGAACATACCATTCGGTATCTGTCCTTATAAAAACCTAAAAATCTACGTCCTTATCAATGTATCTTTATTTAGAAGGTAACATGGTACCAACTCGAATAACTTTCATTGGTTACTTTACAAGCCTATATCATTGCAGAAAATTATTTATTTATTTTAACAATCAACTTCCAAATTGATGAATGCTAGTAGATATGGAGAAGACAAGAAAACTGTCAACCATACCAACAACTTTTTAATTTTGAAATATCAACTTTAAGTAGTTTCTCATTTGATCATAATCGAATCGTTCATAGTGTGGTGGAGATGGTGATGCTGGTTGGGGCGAGTTGATCGATTCTCTACTCTTTATCCAATTAAGAGCGTGGTGCGTGGAGATGAGCTTTATCGTATTGGGAAACCATGCTAGAATATTGCCTTAAAAAATATACAAACATCCCATATATATCCTCAACTAGATACTCTTTAGCAGACAGAGTATCTATAACTTCTTAACCTTTCACATATATCTGCCGCTGACATCATTTAATCTAATCTTGTGAAAATTTGGTAGGTGGAATTATTATATATACATCGATAAATAAAAGACTGAGTGGTTTAACGATGTTCCATCTAGATATTTAAAAGTATCAAACGAATCTTTTAAAGAGTTAGAGTTTCATCATTTATATTTTGACTTAGTTTAACCCATTAACATTAAAAACAGATTTTTATATTAAACCTAAATTGTAAAAATACAATTGAAATTTAATTAAAAAATAAATTTAAAATATTAAAAGGCTTAAGAAAAAATGAAATCCATCTCTTTCAATAAGGATAGCAAGTTAGCTAGTTTTCCGGATAATTTAAAGATGTGTTGTGGTGTTACACGCTTACTTTGTTTTCTAATTTCTCCATTTACTATTGATTAGAATTGGTGATAATGACTTGTTTATATTGAATCTAAAACTTAATCTACTTGGTAAGAGCAGTTAGGTTTTACTTGCTCATTGGAGCAACTAATCCAGAGACTGAATGTGGCCAGGGGGATGCTCCTCCTGTGCATTGTATCGCTTACAACCCATTTCTTCCATGGGATCTATAGGTTGCAAAGAAGATGAACATCCCTCATGCTATGTTACAATTTTTTCCATCTATTATCACTTTAATAATGGCACGACAGTGAGATTTATTTAGCTTTTTAATTTACAGTACTATTGTTTTAATCAATTGACTGCATATTAGTATTTTTTGTTTGATGTTTCTGAATCTCTATTGGATGTTTCAAAGGTGAAAAGTGGGATTCAAGGCTGATGCCAGAGAGCCTGAACATTACAATTCTAGGCCTTCCTGAATTGAAGTTGGGGAATTTACCTTCCAGGATATCACCAGATTGATCCTTTAGTTGATTATGATGATGGTCAATGAGTATTAAGGAACAATTTAAGGGGAGGTGAGTTACTTTACTCTCTTTTTTTCCCTCTTATATACTTACTTCTTGCCTTTTAGGGTTCACTAGTAAATTTTCAGCATTCAAATCCTTCATAGGACAAACAAGTAATTATTTATTGCTCATTTATTTTCCTTTGAGTTATCATTATCTAATAGACATAACAGGTAAATAAAAAAGGAAAGGAAGAACATATGTTTGACAAAATAAGGACGGAAGAGGACAGAATGATAAGCTTTCCTTTCAGTACAAGAATATATGACTTCGTTGATTTAAGTGCCGTGCAAATGTAGAGAATTCTATGTTTAACTTTAGTGGGAATTGCTTAGGCTCTAATTAAAATGATTTTTTTTTCATTACCGTTTCCATCAATGGAAATGGACATTTGTATAGTAATGCATATGTTAACATGAACTAATGGGAACGACAACTAGATTACCACTATGGTTGTTTCCAATGAAGAGTCGGGGATTCAAAACCGTGCTCTCGGAGAGGGACGATGCTGCTACTTTTGGTATGAAGAAGAAAGTAAAGACAATCTTTGTAGGTGTTTCAGGTTAAATGAGTAAATTTTGTAAACCTGTTTTAGCATCACAGAGATTTTCGAGCTTGAATGTGGATATATATATATATATATATATCAACGAATGCTTTTTTCACTAAATAATGGATATTACTGTCTTCGCAGCATTCTTCATACGGGAGTGAGAAATTACCAGGATATAGCGCTGCTCTATACAGAACCATTCGACAAGGTAGATATAAGCAGTACACTAATGTATATAATTGTGTATATAATATTCTCCTTGTGTATTATTTCTATGCTAAGGTATTGAAAGCATGATAAGTGTGCCTACGGGTGCTGATAACATGCACAACACTACCGACAGTTTACAAATTGTTGCTTTAAAATTTTGACAGCTTTAAAATTGATGCCGCTAATATATCAATGTACAAATCCACAAATTCTGGCCGCTTTAAAAGTGATGCTGCTAATATATCAATGTACAAATCCACTTGATACAATGGCTGATTCCAAGTTTTCATTATCGTCATTACTTAATGTACAAATCCACTTGATACAATGGGTGATTCCAAGTTTTCATTAACCTAATACAATGGGTGATTTCAAGTGCCTCATAAACCTAGTTAAGAGGATTGAAATATATACATCCATATCTCTCCTCTTTTACCAAAATAACAATTAAATCATTCATTTTCAAAAACTACATACAAATAGCTCCTCCCCATAGCAAGTAGTAATATCGGGAACATTCCCACCATGTGGCTCTTGTTATACTATTATCGTGCCATTTTTATATATGTCCTAATACTTTGTCATTATATTAGCTTTTTATCTCTTTCATTTAATCTATTTATTAATATAATTTCATTACTAACTATTTTACCTCATTATTTACATTCTATCCTCTTATATTGTATACTATTATTATCCATTATAATGTTGCCCTATTATCCACATTTTTCTTATTATTACCTAGTGTACCACCTTATTAGATTTGACTTTTAAGAAATACTATTCACCTAGATTCATGGCATAAGAAGATAGTTTAAGGTTTTGGCGCCTTCCCCTTTTTCTTTTCTTATATATAATAGATATAAACATAATAAAATTTATGTTTTGTGATAGAAATTACAATTTGAAAATTTAAGTTGGTTAAATTTATTCTCAATAGTTTTCAAAACTACCATTATATTTTGATTATCCAAATTCCAAATATTTGTAGGGTTATCATTTTTTTCATATATTTTTATATTTATATTTATTTTCTTTATATGAATGTTTCAATGTTGAGTACCAAAGAAATTTATGAAATAACCAAAGTAGTGTCTGCCTATAGTACTATGAAGCTCTCTGTAAAAGCAAGAATTGCTTTGTTTTACACTTTCTTACTAAATAGTGGATCAAGACTAGACGCTAGACTCATGAATGAACTCTCAGTGCTTGCCTTCAGGTATCCCTTCTCCAGTCTTCCAGTGCTTCGCTATAAGATGATATATGGCTACATCATAATATGTGTTAGAGATATATTCTCTGCTAGTAGGCACCATAACCAATTATAGTGAGCTGCTGAATAGACACCTGCTAAAATATAGTCTAGGCCAGGAACTGCCTCTATTACAGCAAGCTAGGATCCTCCTATTTAGGCTAAAACTTGTACTACCTTTTTATATAAACCTGAATACACGCTAGCTTAAAGCTTTTGTCTCCTGACTTAACCAAGATAGCAGGACATAGAGGTTCCAGTTCCTTCCTTTCCTGAGGTTCCAGAGTAATATATAGGTTTTTTTTTATAGGGTCTATCTTAGTTAGAGAATTTTATAGCTATGTTATATAGATTTTCTTTAGAGATTCTATCATATAGGTTCATAGTATATTATATAAGATATATTTTGGTTCAACAGATGCGTTATTTATGTCAATTCCCCATACTGAGTGTTTGTGCAAGTTGTTGGTTACCAATGAAGAGTAGTAATTTATGAAAATGATGGTAGATAATAGAATTTCCTATTCACTCGCATTTCACATCCGCTTTAGCACATTCGCCCGACATTATCCCAGTCTACCCGTTCTACCAATATCCCTTTCCCATTCAATCCACATTATCACGGTATCATATACCAGTCTACCATTCTCTCCTACCCCACGATCCACCTGACTCTGCAAGCAATTTCAGTTAAAGAAAAAAAAGTATTTTGCACTTGCTTTTACAGTTTTACCAAAATATTTATTTCCAAGCTTAGTTCCTAAATTCAATAGAATTTAAATTTGGACCACAGTCAACTTATATTCTTGGGATTTAAAATAATTTTTTACACCTATTGTAGCTAATGCAAAGGAGAATCATCATTGCCACCATGGCAGTGGTTGAAAACCTAGGAATTTAACTCAGGTCCATCTAGGGTTCTTAACCATTTCAACCATTTCTCAGGTCCATCGGACAAGAGGTGTTTCTGCTTTCATTTCGTCCCACTTGTAACATGATATCTTACGAGAGAAAATATTAAAATCAAGAATCTAAGACAGTAATATTTCTGATTTTGAGGTTCCTAAAATACATGATGTTAAATCGACAAAAGGTAAATATTAAGAGTGTATAAAATTCTAGAGGCTCCCAACCCTAAATTTGCAGATTCACCGAGTTTATGTCCTTCATTGGGATCCCATGGTCGAATGATACGTTGAACTGGTTAAAAAAAAATCGTGTTCTGAACATTAGAATCCCTAGCCAAGAACTTGACTGACTACGTGTTATAGATAACAATCTTCTACTACTCAACGCTTAGACACTTCATATCATATCATAAACAATCTCCTTAATAATATAGATTACATACAAATTTAATTAGTAATGTAGTATAAGTAAATTTCGATTCAGAATTTGTAATATTTTATTTATTTATTTTTAGATAAGAATCTTTCTAGACAAAAAAATGTTAATTGATTTAAGGATATTAAGCCTAGATAGAATAGAATATCGTCCTTGTCATAGGAAAATAACATATAAACTAATAAGACAATTGCCTATTTGTTTATTGAATGTATTTATTTATTCCTATTTTTTCACCAGTTTGAATTTATTTGGACAAGATGTATAGATCTCCATTTCATACCAGGTATTGACAAAGCATGATTATATATGCATATATTTGGTTGGTTAAACAGTCAAATTTACTCTTTTTTTTTCTTTTCTTTTTCACGTAATTTTTTTTTTTTACACAAGTCTAACATAGGTTTTTTTGACAAAATTTTCTCACACAAGTTTCTTACACATGTTTATGATGTAAAGGGGTTCTTTTTAAAGTTTTAGGCCATCCTTCTCTTTGGATTTGCAATTTAATTTCTATGCTTTATAATCTTCTTCTATTTTAATGTTAGCCTTGCCTAACCCATAAATGGGTTCTATCTCAAATCTAATTTGTGTTAAATACATGACTGCTATTTTGAATGAATTTTAATTTCTATGAAATTATGTATCATAATAGTATTCATTATAACCCTCACTCTAATTTGTTGAAATCTATGTTTTCTATGTTTTTTTAATGGTGTCTCTGTTTTGGGTTTGTGCAGGTAGTTTTCAGCTACTGGGAAAGAATTTTAATGTAAAGCTGCTTGTCTTAAGTTTGTATATTTAGATACATTGTATAAAAAAAATGTTTAGGTCTGAGTGTTAGAGCCTTCGCTCTGATACCATCATGTAGTGCTCCTTCGTCAGGAGGTAGCACTAACTCTGTTTATTCCTAATAAATTTTTCATAACCTCTTATTCTAATGAAATATAAAATTTTCAACATTCTTGTTTTACATGTTTCTATTATGTTTTGATAAAATGGGATTGTTTCTACAACATAATCATGAGATAACCATACAACTATATAACATATTTACATTTCATACAATATTAAAATGTTTAAGTTATGCTCGTAGAATACATAGCGCCGATGGTTGTAATAGATCCCGTAGTTTGATGCAGATCATGTAGGTTCCTTTAGCTTCTCCTCCAAGCCTTAAGAACCAAAATGGATGAACCACCCTGCTAACCAGCTCTTATCGTACCGATCGTGGGAAATTGATCGGTTTCCTAGCCCCCAAGCACACAAACTAATAATACCAAGAGAAACTGCCTTTCCTTTCCCCAATCTTCCTTCATTTCCAACAATTTCCCAGTCCTAGAGTTTTCCTCCTCCTCAAGTTTTGCTCCGTTTCAAAATTAGACTAATTCTAATTCTCCGAAAGAAAAACCAACCCCCAAATAATCCACAAACTCTTGCCTATATACCATTTTCCATCTTCATTAGCCTTCCAACTTACTCCACCGCCTTAGTCCTCTATTCTTTTGGGATTCTAAACAATTAATAAAATCACACTAACCAAGGATAAAATTTAACTGTAATATTAATTCTAGGATTTCCCGTTCTCTCGGGTAGTCAAATGGTTAATTGCTCATTTAAGTTTTTCCCATTTCGATTTGACTTTCTTTTGGTTATTTTTAATGCAAGATAATCATGACTTGTCTTATTCACTTATAAGACAAGTTAAATACTATAAAATTACCCATTACTTCTTCTTTAACTAATTTTTTTAGGATAAAATAGAAAGACTGACTTAAATAATGATGGGGATGCTTATGTATTTTTTATTATCAATCAACCGAGATTTGACAAATGATATTATGATTTGCAATTAAGTCAATGATATTTTATAATTTAATTAAACCACCACATCGGATTTGAAAGAGTTGACATGCTTAGTATTAATTCAGATCATTTGTTTAACACAACAATGTGTGTGTGAGTCCTATCTTAACGTACTCGGTACATTCCATAAAGTAATAATACCTTTATAATTTAATAAATTAATAATATACCTTCAATAAATTAATAATACCTTTCAATCAATCGCCTTTATAATACTTAAATTAGTAATCGAACAATTCAACATTTTTACTTATGATTTTCATAATGGACAACTTATTATTAGTAATATTAGTTTAATCATAATAATAATAATAATAATAATAATTATAATTATAGTCATAAATAATAATAATAATAATAATACTAATAATAATAATAATTGATGGTAAATAACAATATCAACATTTATTTGTTTAATTGCTAAGTACCCTAACACTAACCTAGTACACTTTTATCAATAAACAAGGTACGTTTAATGGTTTAATTAATCGCGATTAATAGTTGACTAGTACAAGTTTCCAAGGGTAATGTTTATCAACAACACTTCATATCGACGACACTTATCTTAATTGCTTATTACAATGTTTACATATAATTAATGAATAACTTTATTGACTTGTTTTACACATATCCAATAACTTAACATTCATTATCTAAATTTGATCAATGCATAATTAACATATTTACCTACTACAACTTATACAATTGTTCAACATGTTAAGTATTTGTATATTGCTACTAGCATACGTGTGCAAAGTGTGCATCCATGGCCAGCGCATGCACAGGTCAGAAATGTACTATAAGAAAACATGATCTCACCTATGCATACATGTTGACTAATAACAATAATCATCCATGCAAGTAGAACAGACATAAATATAACATAATTATTTTAGCATCCCCGATTATTTTAAGAGTTAACCCTTTAAGATTTAATATCATTAACTTCATGTAGCTTTATATTAGTTTAATCAATCAAGTACAAGGAAGGGTACCTACTATCACTATTTCAGTATCAAGGAATACCCACCCCTCAACAATACTAAATAACACATCCTCCCATCCTAACTTACGTCTACATTCTCCCTATCCTTCCTCTGCTAGTATAGAAGTGAATGTTGGCTTCACCAACCTAACCACATAAGAACTCGAGAGTGATAACATCGACTGAACAACAGACCTAGACACTCCTAGCAGAAATCTGACGGTCATCATCACAACAACTTGTGGAGCGTGTCTCAGCATGACCCTCCCCGACCTTGGGTATCAAAGAAACATAGGGTGGAAAATACATCCATCCCTCTCAACATCCCGGGTCTATACCCTATCAAAACCATACTGTGGTCCTATCAAGATTATTGGAACGTGTCATCGTATCATCAATTTGGTAAATAAGTCTCTTTACAAAATAGGTACTACACCACACTTGATATCAAGTATTTGACTATTACATAGCCCCTATGTCCTTCAGATTGGTACTTTGCAAACATACATTCATAACAATATCTCCATTCAATCACCAACTGGTCCATATTATCAACATCATTTCCTTTCATCAGATAAAATCATTAAATCGATCACATCATGGGTTGGTATCCATGTACCACATCATATATATCGCATTTCATTAAGGACGACCATTAAACATACACTGTCGTTATGAAAGAAAGGAATCTCATGATAATTACAACATAGTAATCACATAAACATAATCATAACATCATAATCATAGTGTTAGCATAAGCATAGTAGCAACAAATAATCAGGTCTATCATGCCGAAAACATAGTTTACTCAGTCTAGTTGAGTCCAACAAACAATAAGCAGATAACATGAAGTAGATCTGTCTGGAAAGCATTCCTAGTCAAAATATGGGGTGTTACACTCTTCTAGTAGTTGGGCCGCTTCAACATGTATTGGTATATATTCCCTTGCTACTCTTTTCACCATTAAATCATAGCAACATCCTATTACCTTTATATCTTTAACAATCTCCTTTTTTGACAAGAGATTCTTAGCCTTCCCTTCATCCTTGAGGGGCAACAAGACAACCTTCATCCCATCCTTCCAAAAGGTGTATGCATTTTTTCCTCCATCATGTAGGAATTTCATGTCATACTACCATGGCCTTCCCAACAACAGGTGACATGAATCCATTAGAATGATGTCACAATGTACCTCATCCTTATAAGTTTTACCAATGGAAAAGATGACTAAACACATTTGATTAGTTGTTACTTCATTTCCTTTCTTAAACCAAGCAATTCGGTAAGGGTGGGGATGTTTGTCACACTTTAATTTTAACTTGTATACCATTTATTTCAAAACCATTTTCTCACAACTACCACTATCAATAATGACTTGGCATACCTTTCTTCTTGAAGTGCATCTAGTTCGAAATATGTTTGTCTGAAGCCAAGAATCCTTACAACCAGTACTCTATTTTTTCTCCTTTTTTAGAATCACCATGGCCCTCCGGATCATGAGACTTTTCCCCATGTCTGGAAGAACTTAAAAGTCATCTCATTCTTCTTCGTTCTTAGTTTGGAACAAAGTTAATCTAAGTTCCCCCCCCTGTGTAGTCTCTGGCAATTCAACATTCGAACATTTGAATGCTCGATGACCCTCTTTACCACACTTAAAGCAAATCAAAGGTCTTCCTCTTCCACCACCATACCCGTGACCCATTTTAAATCCTGTTCCTCTCAGATGGGTTGTGTTACTTTGTCAAACAATTTGCTTTTGCAACTATCTACCAAAGGTGAAACCACCACATGAGGGGACTGATGTACTTCTCTGCAACCCTTTATTCATTTCGGCAAATTGTCGGTTGTGATTTTCTTCAGTCTTCAAATCTAATTGATATGCTTCTTCCACGCCATGAATCCTATGCATGCTTAATTCATCCTAAATAGTATATTTAAAACAATTTATGTATTTTACAGCTAGTTGCTCGGCGGTCTCCTGATGATGCACACATATTGAAAGTTGGTAAAACTCATGCGTGATTTCTTCAATGATAGACTAGGTATGCTTCAAATTATGGAACTGATGAAAAAGGGTTTGGGCATAATCCAAAGGCATAAATTTCTCCTGCAAAATTTTCACCATATTTCTCCAGGTTTGAATCTTGTCCTTTCCTTTCTTCACTTTGTTCGTATGTACATAATCCAAATAGATCATGGCACGACCCTTTAATTTGGTACACATGAATTTCACTTTCTTCTCTTTTGCCATAGGTTTCCATTCGAAGAATTTCTCCATAGCATTCAACCAATATACCAACTCCCCTGGTTTAAGACTGCCTTCGTAGTCTGGAACCTCAATTTGTATCACGTCGTTTCTCCCCTCTAGAGCCTTGATTAATCTCTCTTCATAACGCAATTCCTCTGGTTAATACTCTATATGGTGATATGTGTTTCCATAGTCTTTATCCTCATTAAACACATATCTTCATATCACTCTCTGATTAATCAGTGCAGTCGTAAGATCCATGACTTATCGTTGAAGGTTATGCATCTCTCGTCGCATCTGAGCAAGACCTGCTCTTCCTCTTCCTCTCCCAGCCATCTTTCGACTCTAATACCAACTGATGTAACCAAATAATTTTGAATTCCTCATAGGATACAAAATAACACAGAATATGAGAATGACAAATCAATCTATTCTTCCTTCATCCACTCTACCCATTACATTGAACAAAAAATCCTTATATCTACTGGAAATTTTGAAAACAAACTGCTATTTTTGTAAACTTATTATTTTTAGTAAGTCCGCAAAATTATGCGAAATGATCTGAAACTTGCACCTAATTGAGATCTAACTCGAGCGAGAATAAATGTCAACTCGCTTTTCCTATTTACGTGCACAACAAAAAGATAATTAAAAATTACATTTTTTAAAAATCTCGGAAATCACTAAAACCCAAATTCGGGGCCTTAAATGAATGAATTACGGCCCAGAAAAAAAAGTAAAAACAAAATTGAATATGAAGGACCAAACTGGCATGACAATGAACTGTAAAATATACAACTCCACCTTAACATAAAAAAATGGACACCCAAGTCAAAAGTTATGGCCCTTGGAATTTGTTGACTTCAAACTGCATCAGTTTTGTTGATCAATGTTGTTCTTTTTGTCTTGTCAGTATCAGTTTTGATGCCATAGACATAGTTTTCTTTGGTCAGTCCTTTTTTGCCTTAATTTTAATTGACGGATAGTCCTTTTAGATTGCTCAGTTTGTACTGGAATGGTTGGTTCAACAATTTTGATTGTAGTCTACTGAAGTTTTTATATAGGAAAAAGGTATTGACAACCGATATGTCTATGATACGATGTCATGAAGAATTTTGTAATGAGTATATTTTTCTTTGATTCAATAAGAATGGAAAGAAGAAGGATTTTTTTTCTCTGAAAAAATAACTTTGAGTGGGGTGAGCTTTAATGTTGGGTGAAAGAACAATTTGCCTAGAGGCAAGTAGAAATGTCATCGGAGTTGCACGAGGTTTTGGAAAGACAATACATACTGAGTATGCATACCCCACAAGGGATCAAACATAGAATTCTCTTAAATTAGACATAATACCTCACATCTGGCTCCTGCCCTCAACCTTCAACTCAAAGTTGTAATTATATGCAAAGACAATGATGTCTTAGGTCACAATCTTGTCTTAAGTTACAATATTTTCTTAAGTTATTCATTGAAGTGATTTTCAAAAAAATGTATTATAGAGAATTGGATTTAGAGGATAGTTTTACCCAAAACAATATTATTTATAGTTTAATTCAATTAAATACAATTTTATATTTAATCAAAGTTATTTATTATTATTTATACATTAAGTTATTTTAATTGTTTAATTTAATCATTGAAATGGAAACTAAAGTTTATTTATCTTAGTTGAATAAGATGTACAACCTAACATAATGATAATGGTGATGTAGTATAAGTTTTGAAAAAAATAATAAGAATAACAACAACAATAAATAATATTTAGTTTATTTAATTGTACTGAAATAAATGAAATGCATTTTATAATTCAGTATGGATCAAATATGTATTGTAATGTCACAATGACTTGGTATAAGTTAATGAATATAAATAAATCAATTACTAATTCGCAATATCTTGATTGCAAAGCACACTTTACAACATGATATCGATTGGATATGTAAAATAAAAATAAAAAATTGAAGAAAAAAATTACATCCATATTTAAAAATGAAAAAAAGAATCATAATAATAAAAAAATCTAAAAAATACAACGCAATATAAACCAACATAGATTCATCTCTTAAGTATACTTACGGTTAATATAGATTTACATTGTTACTAAGTATAATGCTTCCCTTACTTTTGAAGGAAGCATGAACTTAAAATCACATTTTATACATTGCTAATGGTCAAACCATGAGACACTTAAAAAAAGTATGTGAAGTTAGCTTTCATGTGAAGGCAATTTTATTTTGTATATCAAATTGGGTCAAATGTTTAACATTATTTTTATGAAGGGTGACATATCACCTCTTTTTCCTTTATTTTTCTTTGTTTTTTCCTTTTTTTTCTTTCTTTCCAAAAAAGATAGCTGACACCAGTTAGGGTGTGATAAATCATCAGCAGAATGCCTTGGGGCAGATTCAAACCTAGGTGAGAGGGCCATAGTTGACCCTCCCAACCACTCCATGTACATCCCATCAAAAAGGGTGGGATATCACCTCATGTGCATAAATTAGACAAGGATGAAGATAAAGAGGTGGCCAATATTGTTGAGGAGGAGACAAAGTAGCCAGGTTCAAGGATAGAGATATAATATTTTAGAGGAAGAGAGTGTGCTAGGGGTTTATATCAAGAGTAAGCACTTTAATAAATAAGGCCTAGGTATTATTGGGTAAGTATTTAATTACAATAAGGTAGTTTGTACTTTTAGATTTTGATATTACAATTCATTGTATGGTTGGAACCTATTATTACATTAACTCAAAAACTTACAACCCAAAGCTATAAACAAATCATATTACAAACCAAATAACCAAATAAGAATAAGAAACAATCAATTCAATAATGGGATGTATGATTCACGTGGATGAGAGAAAGGATAAGAAACCTCTTCAAGGGGTTAACCTCCTACTACTATATATCTAAATGCACAACACACAATGATTATTCATTGAGTCTCCTTGTTTTATATAGAGGAGATGAAAATCACTATAAAGCATCCTACAATTTATGATTATTAGGCTCCAACAAAGTCCCCCCTACCAAAATGCTTCTCCCAAAAAGCTTTGTAAGTGAGAGAATTGCTTCATGAAATGCTCATTTTCCAATATGGCTTCTTCCAAGGAAATCTTCTTCAATTTAATCCTTCTCTTTTTGGAATATTATTTAAAAATCAAATCCTTGCATTTTAGTTTCCCATCTTGTTGTCCATATGAAGACAACCTTTTCTCATAAAGTACTTTAAGCTATCATCAATTCTCTTAAAAAACTCTAATGAGATATCATTGCCATTGCTTGCCTACAATAAAATAGTTAACATTTCTTTTTCATAAGTGGATTTAACTAGAGATTTTTCCTTTATTTGAATACTTTCAAAAAGTAATGGTCTTCTTTCTTGCATCAATACTACCCCATTCCTTTCCCTGGTGCATCGCATTTCACTAGGGAAGTTTTACTAAAATTAGGGGTTGTTGACATTACTTTAGATCTATTCTTTCTCAAAAGCAATGTGAGTGGGCAAGCAATGTGTGCATAATTCTTAACAAACTTCCTTTAATATCTTGTAAGACCAAGAAATCCCTTGAGAAGTTTGATGTATTGGGGAATATGCCACTTCGTGATAGATTAAACCTTTTGAGGATCAACCTAGATGCCTTTTTATAACACAATATGACCCAAATATTATACTTGTTTAGAAGAAAAAAAACATTCACAATTTTTTACATAAAGTTGATCATGTTCCTAAATTTGAAGTGTTTTCTTGTGGTTTTATCCACATGTTGGATGTGTTCTTCAGAACTCTTACTATAGACGAGTATGTCATTGAAGAGGACAAGAAAAAACTTTTTGAGGGTCGACAATAGCATTCATGAGCCTTTTAAAAGTAGAAGAAGCATTATTTAATCCAAGGTGCATGGGAAACAACTCATATTGCCCTCTTGTGTTCAAAAAGTTGTTTTGGGGATGCCTTTTACTCTCAACTTAATTTATAGCTGGATTTAAGATCCAACTCTATGAAATAGCTTGCTCCATGAATTCCATCCAAAGCCTTATCAATATTTGTTTAAATCTCTATAATCAAGATACATCCACCCATAATTATCCTTCCTTCTTAGCCTCACTAAGGGGCTGAAAATGAATTTTGTTTGGTCTAATGTTATCTACATCCAACATCTTTTTTTTCATTTTAACAACTTAATTTATTTGTTGATATTAGTATCTATAAGGCTTGATGTTGGGTGGTGTGCTTAGGTGATTTGGGATGGAAATTTATTGTTGAAGGTGATTTTGTTTAAATATTTATATTCTAGATACATCCACCCATAATTATTCTTCCTTCTTTCCATCACTATTGGAGTTAAAAATGAGATTTTCTTGGTTTAATGTTATCTACGTCCAACATCTCTTTTGTCATTTTAACAACCTAATTTTTTTGTTGCTATTGGTATTTGTAAGGCCTCATGTTGGGAGGTGTGCTATTGGGTAAGAGGTTGATTTGGTGCTCATTATTTATGGAAGTAGGTAAATATTTAGTAATTTATGGAAATATTTGTTATGTTTATTCAGATTATGTTGTAGATATAAGGGAATAAATCTCAATTGGGTCTACTCTAAATGGTTGTGGGATGGAGTGTTATCCTCCCCATCTTGTTTCCATCACCCTAAGTGATATGTTGATCTCATAATGAGAATATTATTGTAATGGATTCAAGCCCTATTGTTGACATGGACTTGTGCCCTAAATGATCTAAGAATTTCCTTGGGTGCCCTCCTTGAAATGAGGGGAAGTTCCTGGGGATTTTCTTTTGGATAATTACCTGGAAAAAAGGGAATAATATCAACTTCTTGTTGAAATTTCATAGAATAAACTTTTCCAATAACTCCATTAACACCCTTCTTAAAAAAAACATTTTATGTGAGCTAGGTTGATGGTTCTTAATATCACTGAGTTAATATTTGTTCCCCCTCTATGTATATCTTAAATAATTTCCCATAGTTCAGAGAAAGTGTACCCCAAGTTGTAAGCCATTATACCCTTATAACCACATATACTCCTCTAATTCATGTCATCCATAAAACCCCTCTCGAGGAAGGAGAAAATAGGGTCAACCAAGTTTCCACGACTCAGAGTTATAAAACCAAAGACCTAGACCAACTAAGTAATAAAAAAACTGAGCTTCAACTAGCTTAAATAAGGGCCATAGCATTGATCTTCATATGCATATAGCAGGTGTTTTGGAATAGCTCATTCCATAATTTAATAGGTATATCACTTCCATGCCCCTTTTCCTCTATTTCTAGTAGAGCGCGTTCATGGAGACCCTTCATTATCTAGTAAAGTGAAACTTTTTTCTCATACAAGGAGTGCCTAGTTTGGGTGGATCCATGATCCTGAATCCATGCTTCCAAAACATCAAAGTCATCATTGGGTTTGTATTTTCGCAATTCTTGCCACATAGATTCTTCTTTACGGTCAATTTCCTCATGAATTACTTGTGGAATGGCGGCCTTGTATATCTAGGAAGCCTGGGCGACCCTCATTTGTTCCCTATTTACATGCAGTTGACCGAATTTTTTTATGACTAGGGTTATCTCCTTCCTGTGCCATCGAAAGAGACAAAAATCTAGGAATACAATGAAAAGGGGAGAAGGAGATGACTAGCAGGGGAGTGAAAGACAAACAAAGGGGCTAGGACCTAATACTAGTATGTCCAAGTAAATAGAATCCTTAACTACCCCTCTTTCTACCGAAAATGATGAAGAATGCATGCTTCCAGATTGCGAGATCAACCATAATTTGCGACCTTAACCAGCAATGAATGTTGGGATGAGTGTAGATCATATGAACTATCTTGTAATTAGTTGTTTCCATTACATGCATTCTCTCCCTTGTACAAACATCCCACTTATTAAATTGTTCACTCATGGGTTTCCAGATTGGGAAATCTCCACTCTCCCAAAAAATTATGTGAGGAGTCAGTGCCATATAATGGTTAAAGGTGGTGGAACAATATATCCTCGAGGCTGAGGTAATTAACATGTGGTTGAATGTAGCTCCTTTCAGCCCATTTTCCTTTTTGTATGATTTCATTATATCCCTACAGGCTCTTAAGATGAAGGTGCATAGTCTGAGGCTTCCATTTCTATGCCTAATTTCCATATGGGATTCTATCATCCTTGCATGGGAGAGCAATTGAGCTCCACATTGCCACATTCAACTGCTTTGTTGTAAAGTCTGTTGGCCACTTTGTTGCCTCTCTTGTGACATGAGAGGGAGCAAGAACCAACTAATGAGTGAGGATGAGTGAAAGTGTTTCCAATAAACTTAGAAGGCGATAGTTAGGCAAAGAAATTTCCACTGACGATCCCTGGAGTAATTTGGTTAATCGTATGCAAACCACTTGGGAGTCTCCTTCCATGACAACACATGTGATGTTCAAATGAATGGCATGTTGGATACCAAGTATAAATGCTCATAAATTTTCCATGTTGTTGGTGTCCGAAACAATGCTTCCAACTAGAATGTGAATGATTTCGTTGTGGTCATTTCTGAATACAACCCATAACCAACAGGTCTGGGGTTGCCTTTGGAGGCACCATCGAAGTTCATTTACACAAATCACTGAGGTGGTCTGGACCATACCTAAGGGATGGAGGGTGGTAGAGTACAATGCAGGGAAGGGGAATCAGAGAGGGAGGATGAGAGTATTCCCCAGTTTGCAAGAATTTTCCTTTCTCCACCTTCATTCGAGAGATCCTCTTGAGACTGGGATTTTATTTTTAGTGATTGTAGGACAAAATTTTTAAGAGTTTCCCAAACATGGGTCAAAGAAAACAGTTGTGACAAAAAAATTCTCCTGTTTCTTTCTTTCCATATGTTCCATACCACGAAACCTGGAAGGAGTTGCCATATCATGTTTAGAACCAGGTTTTTGAATGCATTGATTCTCCATCTAGTGATTGTGTTGGGTATGCTAGCTCTATTTACATCAGTGGTTCTTATGATTTGAGTGATATGGCCCTAAATTAATGAGTTGAACTCACAATGGTTGAGCAAATGTTTCATAGTTTCTTCCTAGTTGTTGCAGAAAGGGTAGACAAATGGGCCAAGAAAGTTGCGCCACTGCAAATTATCTTAGGCAAGAATACAATTATGCATTGATTTCCATAAGAAAATGTTAAATTTGGGCCATAAGTTGAGTGTCCATATGTTTTTCCAAGCTTATGTCACAGATGTAGGATCAATGTTTGCATGTACAGATTAGGACTCCTTGATGGTAAAGGTACCCTCAGGCGAGTGTCCCCATCGTAAAATATCTAGCTCTTCCTTTTTCTTTATCCTTATTTTGTTTAGTTCATTATTCCACTATTCAATATTGATGTGTTGTGGAATATTAAGCTACATCCGAGGGATTTCCCAGTCCCTCCATCCATTAATTAGGGAATTATCAGTCTAATAGTCAACCACCTTGTGCAAGCCAGATTGTAGGGTGAAGTGTTGCATTTCTGCTAGGTGTTGGTTCTCCATCAAGGGAGGGAGTTGTTGCCATGATTCAGCCCATAAGTTTGTCATTAAACCATATTTAACCTCCCAAAAGGCATGATCTTGAATACAAATTTGTTACTCCATGCGACGTTCTAGATTGTTGAACCCCATTGCTGCTCATTGTTCCTCACTGGATCCTAGTGTGTCTTTTTGCATGTAAAGCTTAGCCCATACCTCATTTGGGTTTTGTAACCATGTCCACCAAATTTTGGCCCCTAGGACCTCATTGAGGGTTTGAGGATATCTTAAGCCAAGTCCTCCACCTAGCTTCGGCTTGCATAATTTTGTCCATTTCACAAGGGCTCATTTCTTCCGCTCTTTGGTACCTTGCCAGATGTATTTACTTTGAATAAATATGACCTTTTTGAGGATCATTTTGGGCATTGTGAGGGAATAAAATATGTATATAGGAATGTCCTAGAGAGCTTCCTTTAAGATGACTAAATTTCTTACCAAATTTAGGGTTCGGAAGGTCCAAGGAGAGATTCGTCGATTAAGCAAGTTTAGGAGGTATTCCTAGGTGCACCTACAGAGGACATTGTCTGAAAGAGGGATTCCCATGTAACTGGAAGGAAGGGAGATCCTTTGGAAGCCCAAAATTCTAGTAATATTTTTTTGGGTCATTCGTGGGGTGTTGAAGAAGAAAATTTGGGCTTTGTATGGATTTATGGAAGTTCCCGAGGCCACAATAAATTCCTCTAGGATGGTTTTAATTGCTCTAGCTTCCATGATTGTCAGGATTCCCACAATCCTTGTGTCATCCATGAACTGGTTGTGCAAGATTAGAGGGTCAATACCATGGATAGGAAGCCCATGAAGAGAGCCTTCTATGATGACTACCTTAATAGATATGCTAAGGCCCTCTTCCATAATGATAAATAAGAATGGGAAAATAGGATATCCTTGTTAGATACCTCTTGAGGGCAAAAAGGGGGCAACAAAGGAACCATTAATGAGGATAGAATAAAAGTCGAGGAGGTTAAGTTCATAATCTAGGAAACACATGAATCATTAAAGCCAAAAGATCTTAGGATTCTTCACATATATTGCCAACTTATTTTATTAAAATCCTTTGAAAGATTAGGTTGGAGAAGCATACTTTTCCTTCTATAATTTTTAAGGGGTGTAAGAATTCATGGGAAAGAATGATGCTATCCATAATCTACCTTCCTTCCATGTAGCGCATTTTCTTCGGTGAAATTATGTGAGGGAGGATTGGCTTCAGTCTATTTGCGATGACTTCAGTTATGAGTTTGTAGACGAAATTGTAAAGTGTGATAGGTCTAAATTTCTTTGGCTTTGTGATCCGTTCCTCCTTAGAGATCATAGTTAAAAAGGTTGCATTAAACACAAAGAGAATTTTGCCTCAGAGCTGGGAATATTCAATGGTTTGCCATACCTCGTCCCATATTAGATCCCATCAATGATGGAAGAAGTCCATTGTGAAGCCATCAGGTCATGGGGATTTCCCATCCTTCATATCATGGATACCCTGATGAAATTCCTCTCGCATGATAAGTCTAATTAGGGCATCATTTTATTCCTCAGAGACAAGAGAAGGGATATTCCGAGTGATTTTATCAATTGCTATAGGGCGATCCAGAATTGATTCAGATAGAATATCCAGGTAGTATTGAGTGAATTCTCTCTCAAAATCCTCATGATTGGTGAGACTATTACCTTGGCCATCCTACAGGATTTTGATATGATTGAAATGTATTCATTGAATCATTAAATGTCAAAAGAGTTTTGAGTTCTTCTCCCCCTCTTTGAGCCACTAAATTTTGGATTTTTGTTGCTATATAATTTCTTCTTGTGCATAACCTTCCTCAAGTTTCTCCTTTACATGTGTCTCCTCTTCCTTAAGCTGGTCCGATTGGCCTTGGCGCATGCTAATGATTTGTATTTCTTGTAGGTGATTATGGGGAATCCTCTACACCTCGAATATGCTTCCAAAGGTGCTTTTATTACATTCCTGTAGATTTTTTTTATAAATTTGAGCTTCTGCAGAAAATTTTACACAAGAGATCCATGGAGAATAATTATTTCCTCACACCATTGCTTAATTTTCTAGTGAAACCTGGGTGGGAGACCCAAAACGTTTCAAACCTAAATGGTCGATGTTAAGGGGCCCCTTCCACATATACCCAAAAATGAATTGGCCAATGGTTTGAGCTAGTGATCGACATAATGGAGGAATTTAGAGAGAGGATCTCCACCATTAAGGAATCAATGATGAGGAATCTATCAAGTTGACAACCACATTTTGGTGTCTAGAGCAACGATTCGTCCATGTGAATCCCCCTTCTACTGGTTCAATATCAATAAGGTGGGGATGGTCGATTTTGTTCTGGAAAAGTCAACTTTCAACCTCCAGTATATGAATTCCTCCATGTTTTTCTTTCAAGGATAATATAATATTGAAATCTCCTCCTATCATCCATCTGTCATGCTAGATGTTTTGATTCAGATTTTCTAGGTTGTTTATAAAGGAAAATTTACCCTGGGGGGTGGAGGGTCCATACAGATATGTCATGGAGAAATCTTTATATGAACCAACCATCCTCACTTTGGCTGTGAGTGACCAATTTGTAGAGAAGAAGTGATGTATGATCACTGTAGCCATGTTCCATAGGATGGCTAGAAATCCCAGTAAGCCCCGTGCATCTATACTAGCATAGTTTCCCATTCTCCAACAGGTTGATAAAATGTATTATGTTTCCTACACAACACATTTGGTTTCTTGAAGAAAGAAAATGTTTGGTTTATCTGGCATAACTTTATTTCGGAGGATCCTTTGCTTGCGCGTACCATGCAGACCCCTTATATTCTATGAAATTATCTTCATCGTTAAGATTGGTTGGGGAGGGGTTGATAACTATCTGTTATCAGATTGATTTGTCTTGAGTTCACCATGAAATTCCCAACCTCCTGAATTAATTGTTGCATCGACTTGCTTCCTGGATTCTTTTTCATTGCATGATTTTTATGCCATATTTAGGTGGGTTCTAGATATGCATAAGGGTTTAGTAGATCTTGAAATTGCACCAGCGGATGAGTTTAGGAAGACTTTATGAACTTTCCTTAGTTGATCAATTGGTATGGAGTATAGTTCTTTTTTATTGAATTCTTTCTCTAGATTATCTGGATAGACCCCATCCATTTTTGTCTCATTAATCTCCATTACATTGCCCCCCTACATAGCTTGGGTGAATTTTTGGGGCTAGGAGGACTCAAAGGAAGTGTTTATGAGGTTTTTCCCTTATCCTTAATCTGGTTTTAAGGCACAACATAATTTGAGCCCAAAATCTGATGGATGCCATGTTTGAACTTCGAAAGACACGTGTGTGTTATTCGACAACAACATTTTTTGTCGTCAGTGAAAATTCGTCAGATATTTGACAGAGTATCAAGGTATTATGGAGAAGTCTTTCATCACTAAGTCATAGAATTTGAGACGATCCCGTTGTGGAATTTCTGAGTTCTTCTTGTTGAATTTCTGAGTTCTTCTTGTCGAATTTGAGACGACGCTGTTGTCGAATTTCTGACTTCTTCTCATCGAATGTGAGACGAAGCTGTTGTCTAATTTCCGCCTTCTCCTCGTCTAATTTGAGACGAAGATGTTGTCTAATTTTCGACTTCTTCTTGTCGAATTTGAGACGAAGCTGTTGTCAAATTTCTGACTTCTTCTTGTCGAATGTGAGACGGAGTTGTGACAAAGATGTTGTCCAATTTCCACCTTCTCCTCGTCTAATTTGAGACGAAGCTATTGTAGAATTTTCCACTGCTTCTCGTCGAATGTGAGACGATGTGGTTGTCTAATTCCCAACGTCCTCTCTTTGAATCACCGACGAATTATGGGATTATGTCGTTGAGTGGAGCTCGTCGAAGCCATGACAACTTCATCGGACAATAGCCACAGTGAGTAGGAAACACGACGGCTACTAAACGTCGGAGCTTCAACAATGTTGTCGATTTGGAATGATATCCGACGACAGCTGCCACTCATTTGTTGTCGGATAACTGATGAGAAACTATATATTAATAAAAAAAATAACCTAGCTTATAGGAGGGCAGCCTTTCACATGAGAAGAGATTATGTTAGACGGTGTAAACCCTCCTTAGTCCTTGTTATAACCTTGAATCTTGGAAATTTTTTTGCTATAATTTCAAATTTATTGATGGAAAGGAAATGATAGGACAACACATAAATGAGATTCAAGGCATGCAAAGACAAACTACTTGTTTAACATAAACAACATACTAAAGGAAGTATTTTAGAGAATTGTCATGGGATTACAACTAGAAAGTAGGCAACGTACTAACATTGGGATTCTTTTTTAGGGTTGGTAAGATTTTAGGTGGTAAGTTGAACTAAGAGAATAGAAGTAAATTCCCCTAGAATGAGATTTGGAATGAACTTAGAAAAATGGCCAAAGGTTGTTGGCTTAGTATTGTTGGTTTGTAGAGAATGTTGTTACAACCTATCAAACTCATGTGTGGTGCAAAAAGCACTTTGTTTGGTCACTCAAGTTTATTCAAACAACAAATAAGTGATCAGGTTCAATGGCAATAGAATGCAATGGTTTTTATCGTGAATGAACAACAAGATGCGCACTACAAATCTACTAATTTGATGCTGATTGAAATTTTGAATTTGGACCTCTCATAACAACATTTGTTTACCCAATTAAATTGTTGGTTACACATAAATATGAGCTGAATTTTCTCCTCGAGATCCACCATATGTCACTCTTACATTGTCACTAAAAATATTTGTTTTCCCTATAATATAGGTGCTCAAAACAGACTGTTCACAACTGTTAAACATGCAAATATGATCTCTAAAACTCAAACTTTGAAAGGTATTGAAAACCCTAGAAACTAAAATCTACATCTCTAGGAAAGGATCATGGTCATTAAACCATAATGAATGTATCCATTGACCATCATTGAGAACAATCAAGAAGGACTAAGAAGAGGTCGAACTTGATCCCCAAAAGTGCCCATGAACAAGTATGAAGCTAACACTTGATTTGAACAAGGGTAAATTTAGTATTAATAATACCAACATCATTTCCCCCCTTAGAGACCTCAAAAATAAATCCTAAGTTGTGACCTAACTTGACCTTTGTTAATAGTGCCCTTCTTTATTTTCCTTCTTCAAGCAATATAGGACCATGGACAAAAAAAACATCAGATTGTATAGATATTTTCTCTATGATTTTGAAATGTGAAATATATCAAAGGGTTTATGAAATTCCATTGGTAATTAGAAGAATCATTTATTGTTTTGAGCATTCCTTTATTAAAGCGCCTACCATAACTACATACCAATTCTATAGCTATGTTGTTCCAAATAGTCATTGGTTGCCTTTTATGCCACAAGCCTATGGATTTAAAAAGTAGAAAGTGTGAACTTATGCACTTCTTTCTTTTCACAAAACTATTAAAATATGCATAGATTTCAACACAATTTGCAAACTACTAATAAGACTTATTAGTGGAAGAGAATAAATATATGGAAAATACTAACCCAAATGTGCCACTTTCATTTGCCTCCCTCATTGTGATCCTATACTTACTCTGTTGGACTGCAATGTATCCCTCACAATAATACCCAATAATTGAACTTCCATCTCCATACTGCACATAATATTCACATGGTTAACCAGACTGACAACCTTGATCACTCTCAGTTTCACCTGTTAAGTCAGAAAATGATAGATCACATGTAACAATAGATCCAAGTTTTCTTTATCAAGACTATAGAGTGTTAACCGTACCTACATGGAAGCAATTTGCAACAAAGCAATTAAATCAAATTCACTATGCAAATGTGGGCGTAGGTAGAATACATAAATAAAGATTTTATAAATATCCAATGTATTTACCCAAAGTATTTTACAACCTATAGTTGGTGTAGGGTAAGTCAGCTCGGGCCAACAAATCTATATATACAAAACACTACAAAAGAAATATGGTCATATAGATTCAATAAAGACGTCTCTTCATTTTAATTGCTAATTGTTACAATCCAGTAAAAACACATGTAAACACATACAAAATAAGGGCAATAACCATATTTACCACTTTAGTCTTGGCAAGTAGAGGACATTCATGGGACAATCAAAAGGAACAAGTTGGGGTCTTGGGTTCCCAATCAACAATATTCATGTGACAAGGATGCTTAAGGTGGTCTTAATGAGATACACTTATAGGAGTGAAACTTGTACAACTTACAGTGAGAGAGAGAAGAAGAGACAATTACAGGGAGATCTTAAATTCATGAAAATATCAAGATAAATTGCAGCAATAATATCATTGAAGGTTTTAACTCCCATTATATGGACTTATAAATGATATATCACCAATAAGTGCAACACAAATCTATGCCTAGATTAACAATTCTATTGCTCCTCTTTTGAGTTATAATAATTTGAATTGGATGGGTATATATATACCTAGCTTGGGAAGCTAGCTACAAATGCATGTACTCATGCACAACTCATTTTGGTGTGGGTTTAATAATGCCCAACTATGGCATTTCTATTGTAGTCAATTTACTTTTGCTTAAATTGCACTAAGTGGGTTAATGATGTCCAAATGGAAAAGTACAATATACATGTAATGGAATTGTTATTGGTTTTTCTACATATGTCAAGGCCTTAATACTAGATATGAGAATCATTATGAAGATAGGGGTTCCATATTTTGAAGATTACAAGGAAAATAGTATGGTGAGGCTGTTTTCCATTCTAGCTGGAAATTGCAATTAAACTTTCATAATGTAATTCAAATAAGTCAATATCCAGAACAAGAATTTATGCTTATGTGATTTTCATACCGTTGAATCCTTTTTCATAGAGAGATGAGATGGATGGAAAGCATAGATAATAAATTTCTTAAGGTCCAACTCATGTAAGCATTTATGGTGATCTTACTTGTGGAAATAATTTGCTATGGAGGACTATGTGAACTAGTTGTTAAATAAGCAATTTAGTCACCTAAGTAATAACTAGTTATAGTGATCATAATTTGTCCTAGAAATCTATTATATGTGATAAAGTTAATGGCACTCCCAGTGATAGCAACTCATATAGCTATAGATATTTGTATAAGGAAGCACGAACACACATTCTAACATTATAGATGGAAAAGTACAATAGCCAATGAATGGATTTGTTATTGGTTTTTATCTATATGTTGGGGCCATAATACAAGATATGAGATGAGAATAAAGAAAAGGGCACCATATGTCTTAGATTGTAAATAAAATGGTGTACGGAGGTTATTTCCCATTATAGCAAGAAATTTGGAATTAAAGATCATAATGTAATCCATTGTATTAGTCACTATCCAAAACAAGAACTTATGCTCATGGGATTGTCATATCATTGAGTCCTTTGTTTCGATAGATGAGATGGGTGGCAAACATATATAATAAATATCATAAGGGTACTTTTGGAAACATTTATGGTGACCTTCCTTGTGGAATCAATTTCTTATGAGGACTCCGTGAAGTGGTTGTATATTTAGCAATTTAATTACCTAAGAAATAAGTAGTTACAATGATCATAATATTGTCCTAGCAAGTAGTTTATAACATATTATATATGACAAAGTTGATGGCACTACTGGTTGTAGTGACTCAATAGCTATAGATATTTGTATAAGAAAGCATAAACACAGATTCTAGTAACAATGAACATACATCTATCAAACATATCATATATAATGCCTTAGCATATAATTTTCCTTTCCATGCATCATGTTTCTTTAATGATATTTTATGTCTACATGTTATTGTTCTCTAATAAAATATAGGCCCAACATAAAGTCTGTTAAAAAGCATATAAATAGAGAAAAACATCTTTGAAAATTTTCATACATAGGATGGATCCATTCTCTCTATGCCTATATTTCAATCATATTCAATAAAATAAATGATTTAAAAGCTTGAACAATAGATAGAAAATAGAGATGATGAGATGGACTTATGGGATTATTTCAAGACAGTTAAATATTTTATATATGGGATGTTCAATCTATTATATTATTTTTGTACCTAATTATTAGACCACTAGTTGACAATATGTATAGTAGTTTTTTGAAATGTAATAGGGGATAGGGAAGTTTATAAAAGTTTACATATGAGCTGGTATAATGGAATACTATATAAAGTGTTGAAGAATAAAGGAGTTTGTTGAAATATATATGCAGGTTGATAAGAGCGAAATTGACATGGAAAGCTATAAAGAGATCCACTTCTTCACAAACTCATCTCTAATTGTGAGAACCCCAGAAGCTAAAATTGAAAATGAAAATAGTGTACTTGACTATAAATTACCTATCACATATATGAAGCATTCATTTAAGCAAAACTTTAAAAAAATTTGCATGCAATTTCTCTTGGAGAGCATTATAGGGACTAAAGAAATGTTTTCTTCCGATTAGAGTGATAATGTTATAGAATATAGCTTGGGGTTTCTAGGAAAAAAATTGCTACTTCAAGGTGATAGGAGGATAATGGATGGGTTATATGCCACTTTAGATATCCAAAATCACAATCACTCCATATTGTTGCATTATGGAAGGCAATTGATCTTCAAAGAAGTATATTGCAAATAGTGATGTACACACGACCAACATAGCTAATGGTATATAGATAAAGTGATCATAAATTACTCCTTGCTTAAGAGGAAATTTAACTCCAACTTCTATTAAAAATGAGTAAACACTTTCTCAAAAGTGGATTGATATATCCACCTTACTTGCAAAGGTAATATTCCTCTTATGTCAACGAGGTATGTGAGATGAGCTTCTACCTAGAAATCCTTGCCTTGGTGTCTACAATATGTCTTCTAAGAATGGAGGCTAGAAGCCTATAGAATGGTCTCTTATTGATGCACAACTTGTACTTCCTGTAAATGTGATGGATCATATATATTAAGGTTGTTAACATTTTCACTTTTCTGATAGATGCTTCTAGTCAACACGTGCAAATGGAACCTTTCCAAAAATAGAAATGTATTCCAATGAAACAAGTATGTCACTCATGAAATCAGGTACTACTGAGAATATTTTATAATGTATGTTATTTTTTGGAATCTCTGTTTTCCATAGGAAACTTCTGTGCTATTGCATTTTTCCATAATTGTGTCCAACTCCAATAATTCAAACCTACAAAGTGCATCATTCCTTTTGCATATTGTAGTAGCAAATTTTGTTCATAGGAATTATGTGGGAAAAATGTGGTGGCATTTAAAAAAGAGAAAGTTCTGGCATGAATGAATTCCTTCATCTACTCATATCAGAAATATATAAGATTATGAATATGGCCCTCTTTGCTTCCATATTAATCTAAAGTTGGCTCAACTATGAAAAATCTAATGTTCTTACTAGCCTTAAGCTATGGGTTTATTGGATTTAACCTCCTCCTTTGGATTGTATCATATGATCAAGTTGTAATTACTACTTGTTTTGTTCCTTGACTCCCCCAGATCCCTACTTCTTCATTTTAGTTTTGTTTAAGTTTTTTCATGTTGTGTTTTATTTCCTTTGAGGGATCTATAGAATGTGTCTTGGCCCAAGTTTTAATACTTTTATCTTCTATTCCCAAATTTAGGACATAGATGAATGAATATTGGTGGACCATGAGTATATTTATAATACTATGAGTGTTTCATAAAGTGAACCAAGCATGATTATAATAAATAGTGAATGGGCCAAGATCTCTATCCCTAGTTACCAAGAGAGGTTTTGTTGTGAGAAGATCTCTATCACTTGTGAAAGGTATTGATTGATGTTAGGTCTATACAGATTCCATGTTAGTGATTACGTGGATGAAGAACAATCAAAAAATCCATAAAGTGACTTTACAGCCTTTGGCTATATAGATCAAGGAAAATTCACATCTCTTTGATATGATCACTTTTGACCATATATAGAGATCTAGGGAAACCCTAGGTTTGTATCTGCAATCTAATAAGGTTTGAAAAACGTATCTATTATTTTGACAATGATTCTATTACAAAGAAAACCATTCAACACCGACAACAAAGAACCTAACATTTTCAGGCAACAAAACATGTTGTACATGTTTTTGGACTTCTAAGCATATATGATATATTCTATTATGAATTCAAGCAAGTTAAAATTATAGGGAACAAAGAATGGTAGAAATTGAGCAAGTATGGAACACAAATCAAAATAACTGAAGCAAAATATGTATGAGAATTAGGAATATGTTGCCTATAAAAACCATTCATTAAATCATTCATTTAGTCAATATCTGATAAAAACATTCAGTAAACCATTCATTCATTAAATAGAGGAAAAAACCATGTACTACATTGTGTTATAAATAAGAATTACTCAAAATTTCTTTAGTCACTTCCTTTTTACTTTTATTCTCTTTACATATTTAGCAATAAGCGCAGCGTCCAGAATCTGCTCATCGGTCTCCCTAGTAGATTGCTCGCCAGGTTGAACTTGCGGCGAGGGGCTGAGAATTGCTGCAATAATGTCAAAATGTTTCATTAACTTATTTTTATTTTTATAATTACAAGTAATTCATTTAAAAAAAATGTTACAAAGGTGTTTTTTTACCTAGTGTGGGCACATCATCATGTTCATCATTATCCCGTATAGGCTCAACCTGTTCAGTGTTACATGCATCTACATGCTCTGCAGTTGAATTGTGGAGAATTAGAATTAATGTTCATCATCTGCAATTATCTATACAAAACAGTAGCATATTAATAAATTCATTACCAGGAATAAAAGCATGATCTTCGACTAGTTGGTGTACATCCTCGACATTAACGAGAGCATTACTTTCCTGCTCAAAACATAATAAATAGTTTATGTTATTTTTTGCATAACGAATAAATTGCATGAGAATCAATAAATTTTCATTAAAATATATAGTTTTTATATACCTATGCACCAGATGGATCAGTGGAAGATCGTGTAGTATGCCCAGACAAGCTTCTTCGGCATTCAACAACGACTTCAGAGCCGTGTTGGAAGCCAAGCTTCAAGTCTTCCTGAGTGGGCAATTCTTTGAATCGTTCGGCCTGCATATTTGCATGACGTCATTAATTTTACATTTTTTTCCAGAATGAAATGAAAATATTTTTCTATATATTATTTGGATGCAGTATTGGGTTTTCGACACTTACAAATCATGCCACCAAATTCGAATAACCACCAGGCCCAAGCTTGTGTTGAGCAATTTTTTCTAGTCTTTCCTTGGTGGCCTTTGATGTGTCTGACAACCTAATCAAGTGTTGAATTATGTTAGTCGATGTTCCAAATTCGATATAAAATTTAATAATAATAAGGCTTACCATTACATTGTGGAATGTATTGCATACCTCCCTATTTCTGGTGGTATCTTTCCTGCTTTTCTCAAACCATTCTCTTTTCCATCTTCCACTAGGGCTTTCCACTCCCTTTATGGAATCATCAGAGGGCGTTCATACCTAGGGTTCTTTTCTAGGTGAATCCTATATTGGTCTCGGACAATCTTCAGATGTTGTGCATTATTCTTTAGGACCTTCGATGTATCGAAGGTATCTTTTTCGAAAAGACCAACCAACTGATTAGTCAGCTCATCCTTTAAATATTTTTGTTGTCTGTCCCACCTTGTACAGATGGTGGGCCTGAAGATATCCAAGGCCAAATCATTTAGATTTTTATCGAATACATTATTTCCTGCAAAACAATCATGCCATCATTAGTCAACATTATAAAAAAATTACTGGTATATTAGATACAAATTATAAAAACTAAATTCAACAATCTATAATTACCTGGAATATTCTATATCTTTATTGGAATGACTTCATCGTTCACCAAAAATGTTGTCACTATTGAACCAATGCTAGTGGCACGAGAAGATATAGGAAATGCTACTTCAACATCAGCATTAGTATCAAACCCTACATCCACCCCTTCTTCTGCAGGATCTGTTGTGGGTCGGTCAGCATCGGCTGCACCCTCTGCTGGCCTCAGGGGTGTTACAGAGTGTGTTTCTGACTGTTCAGTGGAAAAAAATGGTACAATATGTGGTGTACATGGAGTGGTTTTGTCACTGGGACCAACACCACATTCACCGCCAGTGTGAGGTTGCAGAATTTCCTGTAAATACAAACCATTGTATTATAAGTTCACTATCATATAAAATTAAAAATTATAAAGTTATAAATGAATTCACATTATGATTTCACAACTTACTTTCAAGGATTGACATCTCTTGATCAACAATTGAACCTTTGCTTTGATCTTGTTTTTCATTGGAACTATCAATGCTAGACAAACCATTTCCTCATGTTGTTTTTTCAAGGTCTTATGTAACACCTTCAACGGGTCTACAGAAGTACCAATTTCAGCATCATTAAACAACTGGTAGACATCAAAATCTAATGTCTGCTGAGTTTTTGTTTCATAGACCGAATCATTTGTTTGATACAGAAATATATAAAACATTGCTTAGTTGTTGAAGCAATAGTCTGCACAAAAAATTATATTAACAAAAATTGTCTATCGTGATAGATTCCTAGAATTACACCTATGTTTACCTGATGCCTAGACAACGGTGTGGTGTGATTAATAGTTGGGGACTTTCCTCGATCATCCACCTCCAAAAAAGTATACAACATTATCATAATGAACGTAATCGTAAAAACGAAAAAATACATAACAAAATAAACATTATGATACATGTTTTACATGTGTACAATTTTGAAGTATTTAGAATGTAGAATTACATTTAGGTTTACCTGTTGCCCCGAGGCTCCAGTCATCTGATCAACAGCTGGGGACTTTCTCATATCATCAACCTACACAAAAGTAGACAACATTATCATAATGAACGCAAACATAAAAACGAAAAAATACATAACAAAATAAACATTATGCTACACGTTATACATGTGTACAATTTTAAAGTATTTAAAATGTAGAATTACATTCATGTTTACCTGTTGCCCCGATGCTGCAGTCGTCTGATCAATTATCGGGTGGATTCCCTGATCAACACTCTGCATGAAAAATAGATAAGATTGTATAAACGAACTGAATATACTATTGAAAATACATAACAATAGATATGTTTGTCCATCCTAAATTTTTACAACGACAATATCGATGTATACCTGCCGCCTTGAGGCAGGTATACTAACATCTACTGTGAGGGAGGTGCCCTTGAAAGGACCTTGCATCAAAAACATACTAAAAATTACCTAACATAACTAAAACAAAAATTACCTAACGAAACAAAAATACTCACTAAAACACTTTTAAAACATAACATTTTGATGTATACATGTTGCCTCGCAGATTGTGTACTCCTCTGACCTTCTGCTGGGGTGATGCGCCCCCCATCAGCTCCTCATGAAGTCAACATAGGAAATTTAATAAAATATTATAATTATCTGCTAAGGAAAAATCCTAAAGATGTTAAAATAATTGATAAAAGGTTGGGCAAATTTTTGGATGTACCACATCCATACTAACTGTGTTTGTATCTACTCGATTCAAATTGTAATTAATAAGCAGTTCTTCCCAGAAATCTATTGATTTAATGGCACATACAAAGACATGATTTCCTTCACACGCCTTGAATATGCAGTTGGGTTGCTTAAGTGTAGACCCTGGTTGTGTACTGTTTATAAACCCCGCAATATTCCCAGTTATTTTTGGTCTTCCGTCAATGTACAACGTTGCTCCTTTATTTTGATCGTTGTCTTTTAGTTGTAAATAATTTGCTGACAACCCATATCTATGCATACTTTGTGTATATTGGACCAGACACATCCAATCATTGTATTTGTAAGAGGGTCCAACATACTCCATCAATTACGTACATCTATCGTATCCAATCTTTATGCCATCCATGCAAAACAACCCCAATCCATGTTATGACGACGGTGCAATTCTATATATCCTCTCATTCACACAAAAATTAATGTTGACTTGAGGAAGATCCCTAGGCACCCATTGTTTCACTAGGATTTTGTACCTTAAGGGAACCTCGATGTCTCATATTGTCTCATCATCATAGGAACATGACACCCCTTCTCTGAGAAAAAATTCCATGCGTTTATTGAATTCTCTTATGATCTTATGACATCTAGTTGATATAGCCCTTGTATAACTACTGGATGTCTCACTTTCCTCTAGCCTTCCCAAACTCCCCTTGCTGGAGGAAGACAGGTTTGACAAATACTTGTTTGGTTCTACCTGCACCATGGACGGTAAAAAAAATTGGCAAATAATAGCAAAATACCAGCAAAAAACTTGGAAAGACTTATAAGCATGACATAATAGTGATATCATTATCTTGAATAATATCAATAATTCCCTAGTATAATAGTTCATCACATAGTCCTTTAACATGATATAGATATCAATTCGTTCCATAGCAAATGCTTCAGCCAATTTATCTCAAAATACAAACTATATTTTTTGCAATATTCTTAGGTGTACCTTTTTTAATTTATTTTGTTTCCTCACTCAAAAATATTAAAGACCCAGTTTACAGATCTCAATATATCTAATAAAATCATCTGCAAATATTTTGTAACTTTTTTTTAGAAGAAAAAAAGGTGTTCCTTGATATTCAATAGTGACTCAAAGGCAACTTTTACATAGTGTTGACAATAAGTCAATCCAGATACCAGTGGATATCATAAGTATCAAAAAATTTCCGAAGGGGAGGGACGGAACCCACAATCTCAAGATGATTGAAGTAGGAATACCACATGGAGAACACAAGGAGCCCAAACAACTTATCCAAAGAGGCATCAAGGGTAGAGAAAACACACCCCTGAGGGGATGAAAACAAACTCTATATATCGAGATAAAACAAGAAAGATGCTAATGTATCCCATAGTAGAAAGAACCAAAAAAGACTATGCCACAAAAATAAAAAATCTCTTAAATTAATTGTATCATGCCTTCCTCAATGATTTCTCCTTCTAAAAGTTACGATAATGAGAGGAGGCTAGCCTTCATATTCAATGCTTCCTTGGATAAATGGTCTGCACTCATATTGTGCTCCCCGTAGACATGACTAAAGTCATATAACAAACAAATTGAAGATGTCGGCAGTATAGCATATATGTCGGATATCCGTCGAAATCCATTACTTTCTCCAACCTCTATAGATGAGTTCACATTCAGAGAGCTTCTGTCACTACACCGACCTGATCACACAAATTCTAGGTCACTTCTCCACTCTACATTGGCTCGGTTATTCATTTTCTTGGCCACTCCTCTTCCTTACTCTACACCTGCAGGTTTACATATAACTTAGATAAACTTTCAACTCATCACAACAAACTCCTAAACTAAATGTTATAAAATTGTAACAAATTTTTAATAATAGAGTCAACCCCTGTATCCAATGAACCGTATAACTCAAGCCTTATCTATTCATTTTGTCATTAACTATTTTCTTGATATTTACACAAGTGTCTATGAAGATTATATATCTACGCATGGTTTTAGGCTTCCTAAATCTATTTACAAACTTAGGAAAATTACACTAATTTCCTTTAAGAGAATCCACACCCTTGGGAAATATGAAGACCCTAATGTATGAATAACAATTTGAAGATTTTGATGAGAGTGAGATGATCCTGCATCAACACGAAATAGTAAAGCATCCAGGTGGAAGACAAGTTTAAGTAAATAAGAGATGTATTGTTATGAGATGATCTAAAGCTGAATCTCAAACATACCCCAATCGATGATAGAAAGAGACTTATCCAAATCAATACCCATCATTTAACAAAGTGAATAAAAGGGATTGCTTTGCAATGTTTCAAAGGAATGTTCCTACAGGAAATTGCTTCACATATTGCCTAGAACTGAAGATGATCATGCACTTGTTTAAAAACAAACTGAGGTTTTATGTTGATCTACAACTTGTACAAGTGAGACCCAAGTTGGGAGGCCCAGGGAGGCCTTTTATATTTAGACATTGTATCTACCGAACCCTAAGTCGAGGTCCCATGATTTTAACAAATAAACCCCAATTCAAGATCCTGCTTTAAATGATAACTTCTAGTACGAGCACCGAAGGGTTTAGGAATAATGGCTCTAGAAGATATGGGATGTGTTTCTCCACTGCAAACGTAATTCAAGTGCCATTATCTGCTCTACTGGAGCATACAGGGATTTTGATGGGTCAACCACATTATCATGAAATTGAGGGTACAGGTGGGGGCTCTGTTACGGAAAGAGCATACGATGGCGGTGGGCTCGAGGTTTTGATTAGAATAATTGGTGGGGCCCAGGTTTCGATTAGGCGTAATTTTTCTGCAAAACCCAAAATATTTGCATTATTAGAGCCTTCAGGGTTGTATGTCATTTTCATTTTAGGTTGTACCTTGCACCTTTAAATATGATTTTTAGGGCAGCTGATGGTCTGTTTTGCTTACTGATTATTAGCAGAAAATTCGTGGTGAATTTAATTATAGATTTGCTTAAAAATTAGCCATGTTTGTGATTCTTCAATCTATCTTTAACTGAGTTAAAATTCAAAATTGTTTAAGAGTGGTTTATTGGCATAATTAACATCATAAAAGCACTTTTATGACAGTCATCTAAGCATATTCATATCTGGTACAATTTATGGGTTAGTTCAAGTTGCAAGTTCTTAGAAGCATTATATTCACATTTTTCTATTGCCTCTAACGATCTATAATAGATCTGCAGTCTATTGTCACTGTCAACCTAATTAATATTACAAAATACACTAGGTTGATAATGCATACAAGTGACTAAGTGGTTCTCTGAATTATTCCATGTAAAACCTAGTTGTTTGTTCTATTCCAGCCCTATTTGTACTCATTTTCATTCATTTTAAAAGGCTAGAATTTGTTGTTGTTTTAATAGACTTATTGTTGGTCAAATCCACACTATATAATAGCAGGCCAATTTCACTTTAAATATGGAAATTGAGGGTAATAATCGATATTCAAGGATCATGATCCAAAATCCAAAATCAACCTTGCATGTATCATAATCCAACTCTGAAATTCAAATCAATCTTTTTATCCAAGCCTTGAAGTATCTTCTACGGAGTTAATTCTAAAATCAACTATCCAAAGTCATCCTCCATTAGAACCATCCCTATGACTTAGTTGAGATTAGGGAAACCCTCTTAGTGTTGGATCTTTATCTAAGCACTAAAATGAAAAGAAGTTGTTGAGGTCACAGTGGCGCCACTTCTAAGAGTTGCTCTCACTTCGCTATGTGTGATTAAATAGACCAAAAAATCACCAACTCATCAACTATGTTTTTGACATAAAGATTTGGATAAAAAGGACCGCAACAACTAACAAATTAAAGTACCACAACAACTAACAAATCAAAGTATATTGCAATTTTGGAATGAAGAGGCTTATCGATGAACTCCAAAAACTTGCTAAAGAGATTGATCTTTTCTAGGAAATCTTGAAATGAAAATATAAACATTGGTGCTCAAGCATTGAAAGAAATGCATACGCCTTTTTGATTTGGTGTTGGGAAGTGGGTCTCATGTCGAATCTAGGGATTGTGAATTTGACACCCATACGTGTATTTTTTATTTTGTGCAACTAGGACATAATTTAGAGCAATCATCATCATCATCATAGGTGTTCTCCTTGATGTGTGCTTATAAATTATCAATGTAAATTGCTAATAATCATCATAAGAAAACATGCTACAATCTTCATCACGAGATCATGAGCATGTACAATATCATTAGACATATAACATGCATGGCAAGTCTTGCCACAAGCCTCTTCCATCCAAGATTGGATAGGGCTTGTATAAAGTTTAAACATAATCAACATGAGGGTGCTAACCTACAAAATTATCAACAATATCTTCAAGATAGAGATGTAGACTCCTCCATCATCATAATATTCTCAACTTGACATGAAGAAAAATATTTAAACAAGGAAATGGAATTTTGCCTCAAGTTACATTGCTGGAAATGATTGATTTGTTTATCTTGTTGTTCAACAACATTTCCATAATGCAAAAACAAATATTTGTGTGCAAAACTAGATGAAATTATTAATTTGTCACAGTGGTTTAGGGACTGAAAACACAGTCTCACAGAGAATTCAGACAATTAAGCATAAAATTGGCAAAATGGTGCTGCAATGGAAGTAGCAGCTATGTATAATCAATGAATGAATGATAGTAAAATACAATGATCATGCAAGATGCATGAATGCCAAGACAATTCGAATTCCCAAGGAGGTCATTTGAATTGAATGAATGGGTGTAGCTTAACTGAATGTAAGCAACAGTTAGCAATTAAGTGCATTTATGACACTCAGATCACCCCTGGAGTGCTCCAGTTAGCCTCCTCGAATGAAGGAGAAGGCTTAGTTAGCATACTTGACTGAAGGTAGGCGTGGGTGTTCTCATGCTGATGTCATATAGTACTCCTCTGATGCCAATTAAGTCAATAAAACTTAGGATAGTGGTTTAACAAGGGAAAATTGACCAAATTAAGTGTGCATGGTGGGTAAATGTCTCCAACAGCCCCCCTTAAGCTATACTCAGGAGAAGTAGAAACATAAAGTGCATGAAATGCTAGGGCCCCGACAACTAAGGCCATAGGTCACCCTGTACAATAATGTAACTCAAACAATGCTCAAAAATAAATCTAAGTGAGGAAAAGAGGGAAAACCCTATGGGAAACCCCCCCCCTTAAACTGAACACTGAAAGTAGTCTGATCACCCTAATGAACTCACCCCCAACAGTGAACGGAGGTAAGTGAACTTCTTTTCTGAAAATCTCTTGGTGAAGATGTCTGCAATCTACTCATTAGTCGGGCAATATTGCAGAATGATGGTCCTGTCATGCACTAATTCCTTGATATAGTGCATGTGTATCTCTACATGCTTGGTCCTCTGCTTGGTAACTGGTTCTGTGGATATCTTAATAGCACTTTGATTGTTACAAAAGAGGAAAGTGGACAAATTACTACCGAGATCAAACTCTGAAAGAATGCCTTGTAACCAAACAATTTTGATGCAAGCATTCACCACTCCTCGGTACTCAGCCTCTGCTGAAGACAATGCTATGGCAGCCTGCTTTTTGCTAGACCAGCAAATGGGGCCACCACCAAACATGAAGACATATCCAGAAGTAGACTTTCGATCAATAAAATCACCATCGAAATCTGTGTAACCAACCATCTCTAGCTCAGAGTCTGCAGCATAGTGAATGTCGTAGGTCCTGGTTCCCTGAATATACTGGAGGATCCTCTTGGCTGCCTTCCAATGAATATCATTGGGTTACTGCTTGTATCTTGATACAACATTCATGACATAACATATATCATGCCAAGAATGAGTAAAGTACAACAAGCTACCACTGGAATTTGCAAGGGCCGTGTTGTTGGAAATCACCCAGAGCATAAGTTCGATCGGGAGAAGGCAAGCCGAGCATCATGCATCTTGGGATTGATACATCCAGGGGTTGTGAGCTTCCTTGCATGGAATGTAGAGACAAACACTGAATATTCAGCTCCATGTTTGGAGAGTATGGTGAGGATGAGCTGATCATCCTCCTTCTCCACCTTACATTGCTTAAACAATAAGACAACGTGTTTGAAATTTGTGAAAAAATCATTTAAAGTCTCGAAATTGGAAGGATGGAGAGACATCAACTCGTTTTCAAGCTGGTATACTCTCAAATCATCTTGTTTTCCATACAGGGTTTCCAATTTGTCCCAAATTTCCTTTGCAGTCTTCAATCCCGAGAGATGGAAAAGAAGATCCCAGGAAACAGAGAGGCACAAGAATTCGAATGCTTCATCTTTCTTGTTTAAGAATCTAGATTTGTTTATCACAGAAACAGGATATTCTTCAGTGTCCATAGTGACCCTATAGATTCCTCTGGCACGTAGCTGGATCTCCATGTCTCCTTTCCATGAATGGAAATTGAATGGAGTCAAGAGTTCTACCGAAGAAGCCATTTCAAACCGCTGGAGCGAATGCTTTCACATGTTAAAACCTTCAAATCACAACAAAAGGGGCATCGTAAGGTCGGATAACTTGCACTTTTTAGGCTTTCATCACAGCCAACATATTTGATCAAGTAAGCTTGATCAATAATTCCTTTACTTGGGGTATTAGGTGGTAAGCCTTGGCTTCTGGTGCAGTGCTGGAATTTTGAGCTTTTGCTCAATTTTTCATGCAAGATCTGTCAAAAACCTTGTTTTTGAGAGATTTGAGCTTCGTCTCACTGTGAGCTCTGATACCATGTAAGTTTTGTTGTTACACCAAAACCTGCAGATGTTGATGAACATTTGAAACCCAACACAAGGCCCTATCACCAGGAGTGGCGGTTAGTCCACTTGTTTTATATTCCCAGAGGTGCGACGGTTATACCATGTGGAGGTACCCGATACTCCAACACCCTGCCTCTGGTGTAGCTCAGGGGAATTGAACCTGAGACCTATGCTCTGATACCATATTAATTTTTCGCAGTGGTCTAGGGACTGAAAACACAGTCTCACAAATAATTCAGACAATTAAGCATAAAATTGGCAAAATGTTGCTACAATGGAAGTAGCAGCTCTGTATAATCAATGAGTGAATGATAGTACAATACAATGATCATGAAAGATGGATGAATTCCAAGACAATTCAAATTCCCAAGGAGGTCATTCGAATTGAATGAATGGGTGTAGCTTAACTGACTGTAAGCCACAGTTAGCAATTAGGTGCATTTATGACACTCAGATCACCCCCGGAGTGCTCCAGTTAGCCTCCTCGACTGAAGGAGAAGGCTTAGTTGGCCTCCTTGACTAAAGGTAGGCATGGGTGTGCTCATGCTGATGTCATACAATGCTCCTATGATGCCAATTAAGTCAATAAAACTTAGGATAGTGGTTTAACAAGGCCAAATTGACCAAATTAAATGTGCATGTTGGGTAAATGTCTCCAACAGATTTTTCCAAAATTTGAGATGGTGAAGATGGCTCAGAAAATCAATGACAAAACTTTGTTGTACTATCTCATTTCCAGCCTAAAAAATGGCTCAAGAGCTGATCCTTTACCCACACATGCATATAAAAATATAGGGTTTCTTGGTTGGAATTATTTTGCAATGACATCAAAATGAAAATGCCTCAAGTTACATTGTTGGAAATGACCGATTTGTTTATCTTGTTGTTCAACAACATTTCCATAATGCAAAAACAAATATCTGTGTGCAAAACTAGATGAAATTTCTAAAATTTAAGATGGTGAAGATGGCTGGGAAAATCAGCGACAAACTTTTTTGTACTCGAATAATTCCTATCCAATTCATAAGACGGAAAGGAAAGGTCACACCAGTCCATGGTTTTGAAATCCCTATATGTGTGGTCGCTACAAAAGGATTATGTAAATGCAACCCATGCTTGGAGAGCACACCCATTGAGGAGCCTTGTCTCAACATGTGTACAGAGAGCATTCCAAGAGGAGACCATATCTTGACAATATATTAGGTTGCTTGTGGATTTAGTCCACTTTACTATTGTTGGCCTCCCTCACCTATTATATATGAAGGGAGGAGAGATTCTTTAGTTGTATTATTCATGTAGAATCAAGTGAGAGTTGATTGGATCAATTGTATATTGAAGAAAAACTTGCCTTGAATCTTTATACGTGTCTTTATGCAAGGAAGGAAGGTGCTAGGGTTTGTGAAAGACAAAACCTAGAAGATACTTGAAGGGTTGGGTTTTGTGAAAGATAAAACCTAGAGGATACTTGAAGTGCTAGGGTTTGAGTCCATGTGAGAAGGACCTAGGGTTTTTCACAAAGAAACCCTAGAGGTGTCTTGGAGCACTTTGCTTGGAGAGTTTGTGTGATGCAAGCTTGGTGAAAGATCAAGAATGGACTTGTTGGTCTTGTTGATAACTTGTTTTAATGATTTTGGTGCGGTTAGATAGCTTGGTGAGATACATTGCTAGGCCTTTGTATTGCTCATTAGTGTTTTCTATTAATGGAAGACACCCTAGCTAGTGTTTGGATGCATTGGAGACTCTTAGCTTGTGGATAAGCTTGAAGGACTATTTTGTACCAACGTGTGATAAGTTGTTGGTAAGTACTTGTAACTTCATTTTTATGTATATGATAAGTGTACATTCTTGTCCATACTGCGTACTTCAAGAGCTGGTTTTCAAAGTATATTCTCATGGTGAATGAGTAGTTTCTAGGGTTGTTTGGTATGCTGATTTATCATAAACAATTAGCTAATTTTGTTGAGTGATTTGATAAGTATATAGAAGCTAAGAGGGAAGATTTGTGGCTGTAACTCCTCATTCATAGGATTAGAAAAACTGTATCTTTCACTTGAGCCAAAATTCCTGATTAGGCATGTCAATCTCTTTCTACAATATTTTTAAGGCTTGGCCATAACAGGTCTACAATTTACACTTACAACCAATGTACAAAGCTCAAAAATATACTACAACAATTCCATTATATCTGTGCCTCAAATTATAACATTAAAGCTGAATATATCCAATAAAGAGACAATATTCCATTGAATAATCAGTCCATACATTGCACAATTCAGACATGATATTATCAAGTCTTAATAGGACAAACATATGCTCTTCACAACCCTCCTATGATGGCTAATAAACACTATATTAGGAGAAGTATTTTTCAGCTAGGAAAAGAAAAAAATAGTACATGACAACAACCTTATAATGCAAAATGATAGCCTTGAATATCCCAAAATCTAGCTCCAAATCTGCAAATACATCTTCAGCATTCAACCCAATGGACTAGGACATTTATCCACAATGGAAGAAACACATTGCAAATGAGGATATGTTATTCTTTTGCAGGTTTCCATCCAACTACCACCAACACAGAAATTAATAAAATGAGGACAAAACCTTAGGATGTTAGCCTTGAAGAGTTCAAATGTGCTTGACATATTCACCAACATGCCAGTTGTCCTCTCCTAACATGAGCACTCTTTCTTAGATAACTTGCAAGGCTTATTGGAGTGGTGTGACCTAGAGATGTGTACACAAAGAGCCTCAAATGCGGAGTGCTCCTCTTCTTAAATGATGCCACATGTGAGCAAAGGGCCATTTCATTCTTAAACCAAATCAAACTCTTACTAAAAATAACTCCAAAGAAGGTGTTCCCTAGAGAAGGGTGCAAACAGTGGGCATGATATATAACTCCATCGTAAAGTAGCCCCTACAAAACCATGTTCTTGGGATAATATATAAATATCAAGGATCAACTCTGCCATGTTTGAAACAATGTACCAACTCCTCCAAAATAATAATAAATTCCATAAGAGAGGGGAGCAGCCTTGGTGAGTGTGTAAGTGATGGGATAGGGTTGATTTGGTAGCCCTTGGATCTAGGTAGTTGCAATTAACCTTGAGATACTTATAATTATCAAATAGATAAATCCTTTATGTCTATCATATATCCAAACACAACACCAAACACTTATGACAGTCCTGTCAAATGGATGTAACATCCCTCATTTCATTATGCAATTAATAGTCAGTTGTAAGATTATCCATTCATGTCAATAAAGGAAAGAGAACAACATGTCTTTGCATATGAGGTCTGAAATGTATTGTAGCAAGTTCCCTAGGCAGTGTGCATCTTAAATATGTTATTTATCACTGATTTTAACCTCAACCAATTGTTTGTTTGCTATGTGTGCAGGTGGAAGCTTAGGGTAGTGCTTAGAGATAGTCTACAAAATGAATTTGCAAACTATATATTGCTAGAATAAGGCTGTTATAGCCTGGAACCAAAGAGGTCCGAGGGCTAATGTGAGTAGGCGAGGTTGTTTTAAGGCCAAGGAAAGGGTGCCGAGGGTAAGAAAAGGCAGCCCTTGGACTGTTGGTGGAAGGTCGTGGGAAGAATGAGGTATACCGAGAGGCTTGAAGGTGGGCCAAAGGAAGAGGGAATAGTCCAAAAGGAAAGGAGAGAAGAGGAGAAGGAAATAGAAGAAGAAAAAGGAAGAAAAGAGGAGAGGTAGGATATGAGAAAGGAAAGAGGCCACTAGCGCTTTTAGGGAAAAATTTGGACTATTTTAGGGCTTTTTTAGGGCATATTTTAAGGTTTTTACAATTTTTTGGGGTTGCTATACCTAGTTTGTGACCTATTTGTAGCTGGGACATGACTGTGTATGATCCTCCTAGGCTAGGCTATCACTATATATACCATTTAGAAGCTGGAAATTACTGTGTAAGCCCTCTAAGGGCTAGGTCGTGACTGTATAAGCCATCTAGGACTAGTCATGGGTTGTGGTGGCATCCCCAAGCTACTCGTAGACTGTGGTGGCCCTCCCAAGTTGGTCCATGGACTGGGGTGACCTTTCATTCCAATTCAATTCATAATTCCCCTTTCCTCTGCTGTTTTGAGAGTCATTTTTTTGTTTAGGAACATAGAGGGGGTTGGGGAAGAGACCATTCATAGGGACTCTGTCATTCTGGACAATTTCTCTTCATGGCAGGCTACTCATCAAATGAAAAAAATTGTAGGTTCCATAACATCATAGTTGGTTCTCCTATAGGGATAGTTCCAGTAGGTTCAATCTCAAATTTCAATAATAAGCATAATCCCACTTACCCAGAAATAATTGATTAAGTGATTCATTGAACAAATTTGAAGCTGCTTTGCATGGGGAATCAACCAATGTGGAAAAATCATATTTGGAACACTGACAAATTTATCATTTTCTTTGAATCGTGTTTGCTACATAATTCAATCTGAGCCAAACCCAGTATCAATATGAAATTGAACTCTACATGGTTGGTTGAAGATAATGAAGAAGTATGGTGAGTGAGGATTAATCCATTTGGACAACTTATGATGGTTATAAACTCAAGGTGCTTGGGTGATAGGCTTTTGTTCGAAGGCCTGGATAACTAACATAGAGTTGATGGACCTAGCCTGACTAATGATGGCATCTACTATGGCAAGAAAGAAAATATTAGAGACATATTTTCAGATTGCAAGTTCAACAGACCAGAATGGTCTTATATAGGACAGTGGGCTCATGATATTTTCTATAATCCCGGACATTGGAGAGGACAACTCTTACGGTGAGCCTTAGCTACGTAAGAAGATGAAGTGGTGGCTTTGGCATGCCCTCTGGATCACAACTCCATGTTATTTATGAAAAATGAAATGTAAAGCTACTTGTGAAGATTCTCAAAAGGATTTCAATAGAATGGATTTCGAATCTCAATGATTTTTTAGATGGCTTAGCAACTCAAGTTTGTGAAAACGCATTTTACTTAGAAATAAGGTACATTGCATCCTCTAGTATGGGATCCCAGTCTGATATGCTTTCCTTCCTTGGTTGACAAGGAGGAAATTCAGTGTTGTGAGGGCATGTGCTTTGTGCTTTGTTGTTGGCTTAATATATATAAGACAAAAGACTTTTGAAAAAGAAAATAAGTATTCCTGGCATTTAGTATTACTTCACCACTAATGATATGGGTAACAAACATTTTCAAACTAAAGTCTTCATCGGTAACTATTATTTGGGTGAAAGCTAGGTGCTACAAATAAATGACCATATATTAGCAGTGGTTATTGAAGAAAACAAGTCATCAATCACAATGTCTACAACATCCACATTCAACAATGTCAACAAAATTCACACTCCAAAAACAAAATGTCAGCTAGTATTGTATGAGAATATAGGATGTTTTTGAATGGGATTTATTTGCAATATTTATTTGATGCTTCAATTGGCATACTTTCTCATATCTCCAGATACCTCTTATGTTGTTCTGTCTATGTCTATGTCTATTGAGGCTTGTATAATGTTTCAGTACGTGTCTATGTCTATTGAGGCTTGTATAATGCTCATATCTATGACGATTGAAAAATGAGGATTTGTGAAGAATTAAAGGTGCATTTCACACAAAAATGGCGTCCAACCAAACTCTGTAGCACATTATGTCAAACTCATAAATTTCAGGTGAAGTACTAAGTGTGGGTACTGAACAATTTTGGAGGCATTGCATCCTTTGTGGATTCTCAACCTCCTCAATGACCTCCTTGACTTCCTCTGTGTACTCCTCAACCTCCTCAACCACCTTAACCTCCTATGTGAACACCTCAACCTCCTTGACCTCTGTTACGAACTTCGTGGTGACCTCTGAAAACACCTTAACCTCCCCAACCTGCTATATGAACTCCTTGACCTCCTCGGCCTCCTTTTTCAACTACTTGACCTACTCCGTGACTTCCATGGTGACCTCTGTGACCTCTGCAAACTCCTTAATCTCCCTAATCTGCTCTATGAACTCCTTGACCTCCTCGACCTCCTTTTCCAACTACTTGACCTCCTCTGCGACCTCCGTGGTGAACTTTGTGACCTCCATGAGCTCTAATGAGAGGGAAGGAGTGTTGGAGCTTGACCTAAATCCTTCCAAAGAAGAGCGTTGGAGCCCTTGTGAATGCCAACTATCTGTGCTTCTAGATAGGTATTGGAACCCTGCAAGCACCAACTAGATGTGCACGGTTTTGGAATGGTATGCAAACTATCAAAACATGGAAAATAAGGGAAGCAAGTAAACCCTTACGTAAATGCAAACAACCTCTGAATTGTTGGCTCAAGATCAACGTCAATACGCTCCCATTTGTCATTTCCTTGTTTATGCTTAATATGTTTCTCTAGCTTAGAAATTGCTAGAGCCACATTAGGGAACTTATCAAACCAAGGAAATTTAGGGGAACATTGGGAACATTTGGTTGGGGTTAGTTGTCACATCACTTTTGAATACTGTGAACAATATGATCTACTCTTGGTCAAGGTCATCCATCATCATATCTTTAGGATTGAACTGAACTGACTATAACATGTATTGTATGGCTCTATTGGATCATGATACAAGGACACCTACAAAGACCTCTAATTGTTGACATGAATGTGCCTCTTCCATCTCCATAAGCCCACTTGAACCTAAATATGAAAGCACAATTGTAAACAATTTAAAAAATGATTACAACAAATAAACTAATTGCAATGTTATATATTTTAAAATAATACTTATGTATGGCATAGCTAAGGATCAATTATAAAAATAAATGTGTTTCTTAATGCTTACAATATAATATAATTCTTAGATTAAGTCAAGAGCATAATCTAAACAAAACATGAACATCTATGAATGAAGAATGAAGAATGTTGATAGTAATGGTTTTTTGTTGTTGTTGTTAAAATGAAGAATGTTGATAGTAATGGTTTTTTTATTTTGTTAAAATAAAGAATGTTGATAGTAATGGTTTTTTTTAAAGATTTGATTTAGCCAACTTTAATCATATTATATCGTATGGTATTAGTGTAAATTTATTTAATTAAATTCATTGTTGATACTTAAAATAAAAATTATAAATCTTTAATACATTTTATTTATATTGCGGTAGTGTTGAAGTTAATCGTTTATATTGAAAGTCATCTTAGTGTAAACACAAATATTGAATAAACCTACTAAAGAATTAGTGTGCGAAAGTGAGCCATTGACTCTAAACAAGGATCATTTTTTCCTAACTTGAGGTCATAAAACCCAATAAATAATATTTTTGTTTTTCAAAGTTTATCAACTTTGTGTATGAGAAACCATATGATTGAAAAGTGCCACATTGTGCTTTAAAAAATAAAGAAAATTAATATTAATATGGTATAAGTTCCATAATAAAGTAGGATTATAGACCAAAATTATAAGTTTTGAGTAGAAGACAATTTTTTGTTTTATGTATTTTCGGAATAAGAGATATTTTTATATAATTTTGAATTTTTAAATTATATGTGGTATTTTTTAATAAATAATATAAATGAAAGTGAAAAACGTTTAACAAGGAATTTAAATTATGTAATTTTATGGATAATTTAAAAGGATTATATTTAATGGTGAGGAATAAGGAATTTTTTGTCATTGTCAATGATGAAGATGACGATCACGATGACGACGACGATGATGATGACGATGATGATGATGATGGATGAAGATGATGATGATGATGATGTTGACGATGATGAAGATGATGATCATGATGATGAAGATGAAGATGACGAGGATGAAGATGACGGCGACGACAGCGACGATGATGGCGATGATGATGATGACGACGACGATGATGATGATGATGATGATGAAGATGATGATGACGATGATGATGATGATGATGATGATGATGATGACGACGATGATGATGATGTTGATGAAAATGACGACGATGATGATGATGAAGATGGATGATGATGATGACGACGACAACAACGACGATGATGATGGATGAAGATGATGATGTCAACGATGATGAAGATGATGATGATGACGACGACGACAACAACGATGATGATGGTGATGATGATGATGATGGATGATGATGTTGATGATGACGATGATGACGACGATGATGATGATGATGACGAAGACTACAATGATGACGATGATGATGATGATGACGGTGGTGGTGGATGATGATGTTGATGATGATGATGATGAACATGATGATGAAGATGATGATGATGATGATGAAGATGATGATGGTGATGAAGGTGATGACGATGAAGATGATGATGATGAATATGATGACGACGACGATGATGATGTTGATGATGATGAAGACAAAGATGATGAACAGGATGATGATGACGACGACGACAATGATGATGAAGACAAAGATTATGAACATGATGATGATGATGATGACAATGATGAAGATGAAGACGATGACGATGACATAGACAACAACGACGACGACGATGACGATGATGATGATGGATGATGATGTTGATGATGATGATGATGAACATGATGATGAAGATGTTGATGATGATGAAGATGACGACGATAATGACGATGATGACAATGACGATGATGATGATGATAAACATGATGACGATGATGATGATGATGATGATGATGAAGGCGATGATGATGACGACGACAATGATGATGATGATAATGATGACGACGATGACGACGACGACGATGATGATGGTGGATGATGATAATGATGATGGTGATGATGATGATAATGATGATGAAGACAAAGATGATGAACATGATGATGATGATGACGATGATGAAGATGATGACTTTGTACAATTTGAAAAAATAGCTTGTGCTCATCGCAAGTTCAATGAACATCCCTTCACTGTTCGTCGAAAAACCGACGAAACTCCCTTCACATGTCGTCGCAAATCCGACGAACCACCCTTTACATGTCTTCGCAAATCCGACGAACTACTATTGATTAACCGACAATAAAACTCGTCGAAAAACGTACGAGGATGGAAGTTGAAAAACCAACGATGCTGCAAGATGACAAAAAAATTCGAAAGGTACAGTACTTTGCATCATTGCAATCCAACAAAAATGTAGTTTACGTCGGATGTCGTCGGACTTTGTCATCGGATTTTGGGCTGAAATCCCGTTGTGAGGGGGGAGGCTAGTTTGAAGTGGGTCTTCTTGAACTTCCATGTTTTGATCCTCATGATCATTCTGTTGAGAGAGTATTTCAAAGGAATTGCTGGTGCGTGGCAGAGTATGATCAAGGATTGGTTGTTTGCAAGTGTTCATCCTTTTTTATTATGGATTTGGGTGAAGCCTTCAACTTTATCATCCTAAGGGTTTGAGGGCATAGGGTTGGGATTGACATTGAGGGGATAGTCTCGAAAAAGGTGACCATGAACATAATGTGTCCATAATCTAGGGTTTTCTCCCATTATTCATCCTAATAATCTAGATAGATGGGTCTAGGGAGTGGGTTAGCAATATTTATATAGAAGCAGATTCTAGCATAAGAAGTGTACAACCTTCTCTTGGTAGCATATGATTTTTTCACAAAGCGCCATAGGGTACTGCCTATGCCTTCCAGGATTTCCTCTAGCCAAAATTCTTCTGGGAGTGAGTAGAGATTGATCCATATTAGGCCATGAGAGAAATATTCCTTATTTGGATCGAATCTTTTAACCCATTCTTTTAAGAAAAGGAAAGTCAAATTAAACAAATATGGGTCATTTTTAAAAACCTGATTTTTGTCCTCAAGATTAGGAAAGATGGTTGGGAAAAATCACTTCGATCCCAACTACAAATCAAAGTGACCTTTCGAGTTCCACCAATGTTGGATCCATCTTACCGGGTATCTTTCTATGAGCCCGAGCCCTAAGAATTTTTCGATAAGGGCATGAACCTTGAAGAACTATGTGTTAGAACCAACCCTAGTGAATTGAATGCCATACCTAGGTGTGGTTTTCGTCCAAGCAATATCCCATACACGAGCCACCTTTGGATGGGAAGAACTTAAGGTTTGATCCATAGATTTTGAAGCTTCTTGGAATTTTTCTTGATCGCATGATGCCAAAAATAGATCTGGAGGAGCTGCAAATGAGGGTCTAGAAAAGTTCAACCCTCTTCCCATGGCATCATGAATCACATTGCAAAATAGGGGGGGAATCTCCCCCATGTTGAGTGGCCACTTGGACAACTAGTCTTGTGCCTGAAGGGTTTTTCCCCCAGGTACAAGCAAAGAAATCTGACAGAACTTGAAACCCTAGGTTGATTAGAATTGTAGAGCCTCAACAAATTTCGCTAATCATAGCAATTTAAAATAAATGACAACCATACATAATAACATTCACACAATACAATGATGCTTTTAAGGAGATCCCACGTGAGTAATAAGATCCATTCATTATCAATCTTAGACATAAATAGACCAACACATATTTACATATGTAAACTTGTATCACCTTTGGAGGGCTACATTTATAGTGAGTGATTCTCATGGAAACAATGCACATGTATGCACTTTCCTTAGGGACCCTTTTTTCTATTATGGTCTTCATAATTGGTTAGGATCCCTCGATCGACTTTCTCAGTTACTAAATATTCAAATCTCTAAGCTGGTTCTTTGAGGCCTCAAACCATCCAATTCTTGACCCATGCATTGTTTGTAATCAACCTTTAAATAGGTTTACTACTAAGAATCAATTATAATATGTTCAAATGCCTCTCATCTTTGCAATTCAACAATTATTTATCTTCCTCATGTAACTGATGCTACCTATCTAAATGACAAACAAATAGTTCAACAGTTATTGGTGATGTAACATACACATGATGCTTCGGGTCTACCTTTCACCCATCCATTTGGTCATTCTTCTAATGTTCAGATATGCATCCTCAAATAAATCGCTATGAACGATAAAGCTCCATGTCGATTATTAGCCACGTGTTAGTCGACTAATGCTAAAATTAAGTCAATGTTCATTTGACGAACTACATGTCAACCATCCTTCATCAACAATTGCTCCTAAAACATTAATATAACCTTTCAGGTATATTTCAATATTAAGCTCCATCAACATGCATCCATTGTTTCCATTCTCTCATGATCATCAATGTTCTCTTTCTAATGCCTTTGGATAGCAAATTACATTCAATTGATTCTTCTTCTAGTCCACTGGTTCTCTACTTGTCAATTTCATTTATCAACATAGCCTTAGTCAATCTCTTATCTAGTCAACTATCTAAATATTTAGACAATGCCTTACTCTTAGTTACTATTCACTTTATCTATTCAACTTCCTATAATATCAAGATTTATTCTTGGATTGTAACTTCTCTTCTCAAGTGTTTTTGGGTGCCACAAAAACTTGGACAACTTCTAGAGCCTATTTATTTGATAGTACTTCATCGATTCAAACTATTAAGAAGCTTCTCTCACCTTGTCAAGTTAGAAAGTTGATCGAAGCCTCACCAAAAATTGAAAAAGTCACCTAGTTCAATTTTAAGGCCTGCTTGGCATGCGTTTGTCTTCTTTATGAGTTGTCCTCATAATTTCTAGTTTGCCTCTAAAGTCCACCTATGTTGTTGAGTCTAATTTCTTTACATGTTTATTCACTACGGGTTTTCCTATAAAGTCAAGTATTCCTTCTTTATGAGTTTCCCCATTCTTTGCATGTTTGGTAATGATAAGTGTCATTTAAGATGATTTATCCTTTTCTGAGGCTTGCACATGCTCATGCCATTTTGTCATCATACAATGATCAATATCCTCTAGGTTTTTCTACTAACCGAGACTTAGTGGATCCTCATACATGCCATCCTTAACAAGGATTAACCCTCTTGTTCACAAGGTAAATTTTTAAGCCATCTATCAACAAGCTATAACAACAATAAAATAACCACTTCAAGATGGTAGTTTGTTGTCACAACTTAACATTGGTGATGAAGTTGCCTTTGTAGATCCCTCTCTACATGCTTCATTTTTTTAAAGTGTTAGAACAACTTATGTTACTGTTCCTTTTGCTACCAATACATTTGATTCTTCACTCCTCTCGATCTTAGCTCTATGTTCTCTCTCTGGCATAACGTTCCAATTTTGGAGATGAAGCCTAAGTCGAAGCTTCCAACACTTCTCATCCCAATGCCTAGTCTTCTTGTAATGATAACAAAAGTGATCACCACTTCTTGTTGGGACAACATTGGCTTTCTTTTGTTTCTCCTTTCTTTGCTAGATTGGAGAGTGTTTTTGATAACCTCTCTTCTTCATAAAACACATACAACCTTTGGTGATGGATCCAACTCTTGTGATTATTCAATCCACGAAAATAACATGAAAAATAATACCAACATCAGTATGCCTTGTGACCTCTCTTCTTACAATGAAAACAAGTGACCATTAACTTCTTCTTTACCCTTTCTCATTTTGTTCATGCTTCTAAACCCTCTTATTGGGTATTCCAACTACTGGAACATGCTGAGATGCTTAAGACATGTGCCATGTAGTCCCCCTTGGATCCTACATTGGACTGTAAGGGTGGTGGTCTATCACCTTATCCTTTCTCATCCTTTCATTCCAGTGCCTACTTTGGAACTCCCTTATTTTCTTCTTGTGACTACAAAAATATAGTCTTGGTGGGATTGGTACCTCCTTAAGCCATGCATTTTTGTAATAGGTGGCTTGCATGCTTGTGCTTTGGTCTACATCTTTCCTTGGGATGCATTCGAGCATTTACCTTCTATCAACACTACTCCACCAAGATATGTAAGATTAAGATGTAATGGCATGCTCTCTATTTAGGTGCGATCCTTCTCACCTTGACCATTACTTTATAGACCTTGCACATCATAACCCTTTTTTTAACAACTTGAAACCAACTTCTTTGTTGTGCTTCTTAAAAGTACAAAAAAAAAGTCTAAACAAAGGGTGCAGATGAAGTGCTTATACGGATTCCCCTGTCATGGTTTGTGCATCTTGGTATTAGAGACAAACTCTTCTCCTTTCTTCACCTTCTCAATCTCCTCTTGAAACTTGGACAACACTTGCTCTTCTCTAGAGAATTCTTGACGACTTAGAAATTCTCCTCCTTGAAGATTTTCATTCTTTAAATACAGAATTTCCATTTTTCTTGAACAAAAACTCACTCTCCTCGGGTTACATCTCCTCCTTAAGCATTTTCATTCTTTTGACTACAAAAATATCCATCTTTCTTAAACAAAGACTCACTCTCCTCAAAAAGTTTCTCAAACAAAGACTCACTCTCCTCTTCCTTTGGTTTATCCATGGTTATCTTAAAGAGATTCACATGTTTCTTACATCACTTTATTCTTCTTCTCCAACCAGTGGAATATCATTTAAGTTGTTCACAATCCTCCTAAATAGGTTAGTGGCATTGCTTCAATTCTTGGGGTTTATTTCTTTTTAGAGCTTTACCCATGTCTTATTGGCTTACTACTTACACAATAAACATGGCTTATTGGCATCTATCCCCTCTTTTCTTCCCACCCGTAACTACTCTTCTCTATTTTGTTTTCACGTGTCATGGCGGCATTCGTACTCCCTTGGCAACCATAATTTTTCTCACTTCAAACTTCCTTGCGTCAGTATTCTCTAAACCCATATCATTGCTAGGATGAGATCATAATGCCATCTTAAACCTTAGGTCGCAGTCTTTGATTTACCCATCGGGTCCTTTCCACATGTACGCGGATCCACCAATCGTCGAGTTGACCCTCGTGGCATTCTCGGGTTCCACCTTTGGAAGGTCAGGTTGTTGAACAGATTATGGATCTACCGAGGAAGGGGGCACCTCGGGGATTCACGTCCTCATGATCCGCGTATTAAGGGTTGACCCTTGGGAGTTTTATGGATCGTGGTCTCCAAGGTATACGACTCCGACGCATCATTCTCTATGGACTTGTTTCATCTCATTATTTTTTTTCAATCACAATATATTATGTGTTTCTTTGTATGAGGTCACCGTTCAAATCCAGAGGGGTAGTGTATATATACTTATGTAAACTTTAGCAGTTAAATCACTGCGTAGAGGGGGGTCCCTTGTCCCACAAACAAGGGTGTCTAATACACCAAATTGGTGTCTCGCTTGGCGGTGACCTTAAAAATAGATTATTATTATATGATGCTTTTGAAGGTATCATGTTAGAATAACTAGCATATCTCTAAGTGGGGAAATGAAATACTGAAAAGAACTTTGGTATGTTTAAAATGAACGAAAGTTATGTGTATGTAGATAACTTAAGTTTATGTGTTAAATGTAAGTATAGTGAGTCTATAGAAATTATAGTGCAAATACTAATAAGCAATAAATAAGAAACCATGTAATAAATAGAAACCAATGTTATGCTATCTCCAAAAATTAAGTGGCACTCCAATATTTTGGTATCTTTATATAAATATTTGTACCAAGGGTCTTATTTTGTATTCCTATTATTCTTTATGTGAAAATAATATTTTTTATTACTCTTGTGAAAATAAACCATGGATTTCCAACCTAGCCCACTGAGTCAACTGTCCAACAGAATCGGGCAAGTGGTTCAACTCCTTGCAATGCCTGAGGTTCAATTCTTTCAAATTCCTTAGCTCACTGAGAAAGGGCAACAACATATCAACCAAATTCCTTCCTTCCTCCTTCTTAGGCCAGATGTTCCAAATTACTTACGTTCTCAACAATAATGGGCATGAATTATGCCTTGGCATATCATTTATGTTCCAAATTACTTATGTTCTTAGCAATAATGGACATGAATTCTGCCTTGACATATGATTTATGAAAGATCTGGAAAGATTCTTGCTATGGGGAGCGACTACGATCTGGAAAGATTTTCAGAGACAATTTATTTTTTTAATTTAATAAATATAGGGGGTGGCGACCTCTCGGTTCCATAACAAGCTTATAAGATCCATAGCTCGTATTCGTCGTAGATGTATTGGAAATAAGTGTTTTCCCCTTCTTCAGTGCCTGGCCCAGAATGAGAGTATGTGTGGGATGATCCTAGCTCTGCCAAACAAGATTCGAACCAACTGACACAAGAGAAATATTGATGGTCTAATAGATCTGAAATTACTGTAATGTCCCTAAAAATTGTTTTTTTTATTAGGCTAGTTAGACACAACCTATTCCGGACATTATTTAAACTTGTGGAATGTGTCGTACTCTATCGTACGACTGAATTGCCGTAAGCTGTTCTTACGTCTTACTCCCTTACTTCTGTTATGATTATTGTTCTTGTTTACTATTTGTGCTTATGATGGTGTAATGTTGATTACTATGTGATTCTTATGGTTACGCTTTGTTGTGTATGTTAGATGCTTTGATTGTGTACTTCATTATTATTTTACATGTGCTTACGTTATATACCTAATTGTAACTTAACTTTGTTTCTGGAACCAAGTGGGTGGAGTGGCGGGATTAGTTCTCCCATGTAACTGTATGAGAGGTAAAAGTCTCTACTTGTCTAGCGGGCTAACTTAGTTCTGTTGAGCTAAGGCACTCTTAATATGTTTACATGCAGGTGCACCTAATGATGATAAACTTGTTACAGAAAGCTGAATGTTTGGTCTCTAGTGTTCATACTTGCTGCTAGTGACACTTATTGGTTGTTTATTACTGTTCTTTACATGCTTGTAGTATTGACAAGGTCAATACCACACCTATCATTGCATGACACAACTCGATATTTTTAATGGCATTTATTGTTCTTGGGGGTAATTATTATCAATTGTTCATACCCTAGTCTATTTATATTTACATGTTTATTTTACGATATGTAATTAACTTAAACTTCTATTTTATTCTTTTACAGGCTCTGCTATCATTGGTTAAGATGAAACTTGGTCTTATGTATATACAACATACCATGGCATATTGCATATTCCATGGTCTTAGGCTTAGAGCCTAAAGAGTTTGATGCATAAGGTCCTAAGGTTTAAAACCTAAGGTAAGCGATATACATGTTAATGTTGACCTTGTATCCATTTGGGGTGGCGAATATATAACATAGTTCAAACCATTGCACATTGGGGTTTATCACTCTACGTACGATGGAGGCATTTGATAATGCAACACATGAGAACTATGGGGAAGTGGGTTTGGGTTTTGATAATGGCCAACAGGCTGGCACCATTAATGTGCATTGGGATGTGTGGCAGCCCAAACTTAGGGCTTGGCTCACGATGGGCTTGGTCATTTTGTAGCTCAATGCTTACCCTTTGCTCCTGCGTAGTGTGGTGAATGCGACTTCCATTTGGATGATAGGTATGGAAATCGTTGTGGTTTTTTAAAGCATTCGTTGTTTGTTGGTAGCTTACTCCACAAATTCATACTTCTCATTACCCTTATCTTGTTTTGGTTGTAGGTTACAGGGATGTCGAGGAGAGGCATGGTTCGTAGCTTTGCAAATAAGCCATGGGCAAGGCCATTCCTTTACGCTAAGCCTGTTAACAAGTTTACACTTGTCCTCTCTTGGATTTCATGGTTGATACTGAGTTTTATCTCATTGCTGGTTGGGGTTTGCTTGAGTTCTGGTTTCAAAGGATGCGTTTCGTTTTGGGGTTTGACAGTGGGGTTTTTTATGGATTTCGGGCTCGAGTTTAAATGTAATGGAATGTAATTTAAACGATGATTTTAGCTGTGAAGAGAAACTTGGTGCCTTTGACAGGCTATGCATGTAATTAGTAGATTTGTGGTTTTGATTTATATTATGTAAACATTGGTAGCACCATTGCTTGCAATGGTGCAATGGCCAGAGGAACGACTGCGTATCTTGATTTTGGTTTCAAATTACTGTGCAAATAAACTTGTGTTGTGTTGATGTTTATTATACTGCAACGTTTCATTATATGGTTACTATTTATGTGTTTTATGTGGAATTTTCCTACGTTGGTTGTATTAGTTACTTGGATGACTTAAACAGTCAGCGTTGATGGCTTTTGGGACCACGCCATGAATGGCGTTAGCACCCACCATTGTGGCTATGATAATGAAAAGAATTAGACTTACAATTGGTGTTTTTAATGTGTAAACGAAATGTTAAGGAAGGCACTGGGTGTAAACCCTGTGTGGCAAATCGTTGTTGTGAATAATTCATTGACAAGGCATAAAGTAGTTTATTTATGGGTCGTGGCCATGGATTTACAGCGTAAGGATTTGTAAAGTTCTTACGACCACTGTCTAATGATTTTAAGTTGGGTTTACAGCCTGTGTGTAGTTGATACACTGTGGCTTTATAAAATATTTAGGACCCTACAAGGTTGACCCTGGGTCATTTATGGTATTGAGGGTTTATTATTTGCAGTGGTTGCAATTTGGGCATTTTGAGTGTCCATAAGATTCGATCCCGCGACCTCGTTGCACATACATAATTCTTAATTTAGTATGGTAATGATGCGTTGGTTATTTGTTATATGGTTGTTGTAAATTGATTACTGCGTATTAATTTTATGGTGGTTTTTAATGTAAAGGGCACCGTATTTTATGTATGCGAATTGGAAAATGGGTGTCTACAGGATTCATTCCTACGACTTTGATGCAAATGCTTGGTTATCATAAGATTTCTGTGTATGAAATAATAATGTGGCTTTTATTTGGGCCTTGTAACTTATGGGTGCAATTCTTATTATGCATAATTATAATGTTTTAAATGGATTGAATTTGTATATTTATGCCAAGGTTTATAATGTTGGCAATTGTATTACTGTTTATAATTTTGTAAAAAGTACTAGTATAATTATTTATAAATCGTGGACCATATAGGGTTTTGATTTACTTGGTTTGTTAATTAGTTTAAGATAATACTTAGTTAATGGAAAATATTTGGTTAATGGCAGGAGGTTTATTTGTACAGACCTTGAAAGGTCTTCGCTAATTCTTAACATAGATTTAGTATGGAATATTCATAATTAGTATTAAGTCGTAATTAATGTGTTGGTAGCTTGGATTTTTATTTCTATTTTATAACTGTTAATATATATATTTACCAATAGTATACTAATTAATTTATTATTTATTATAATTAGATAATGTTAATCTAGGTTTTAAATGAAGCTTTAGATCTGAACTAGTATTTAATTAAACATGGCTTTGCTGACAAATGAAATATGTCAGTAGAGTATGTAGGCCCAAGAATAGCTATGTAATAGATCTAAAATAAAACCTAGTTTGTAGGGAGCACATTTTGAAACAGTAAAATATAATACAGGAGTAAAACTAAAGTGCAAAACCCTTGATGGATATTTATACATGAATTAAATTTACAGAAGTGACTAGATAAACAAACCCTGGATAAATCTAGCATAGGAAATAAATTACAGCCTAGGGTTATAATTTAAAATGTAAACCCTAGAATATTTAAAACAGAAAACAAACACACAGGGTTAGAATCTATCATGTAATCATTTGCCTAATTTATCCATCATTTATTCTAGAAAATGAAATAGGCAGTCTAGGATCTCATACCTGTAAATTAAGCTCCTTTAATGGCTGAAACCTGCACACTCAAATAACTAGTATTAAAAATTCATTGGCATATCTGACCTCTGTATTAGATAACTGAATCACTTGGGAACTACCACGTTCCACCCAACCATGACCCGGAACAGTTCCCGGTTTCAATCCGGATCCCCCTGAGCTTGTTCCAACATGCAAGTAGCTTAGAGCACCTAAGGTGAGGCTGTCCTAGTTTTGTATACCAGGTCTGGATCAGTTCTCCTTCTTCCTCTTATGGAAATGTTCTCCAATAACTTTCTCTTGAGAAATTAGCAGGCAGAATAATGACTCCAAATAGATAGATCAGGTCCCCAAGCATTTCCTTGGCTTGAGACTTTATAGACAGACTTTTCAGTCAAGGGGGCAGTTAAAACAATAATTGCTTCATTTCTTGATTTAACCCTTTTGATTTAGTTTAGCACTTTTAATATTTAACTTAGGAACTTTTATCTTGTTCCTAATTTGACTTTTATAGGTATTATACTATTTAATTTCTATCTTAGTAATAATAGTAATAGATGGAACTTTTCCTTCTTTCTCATATTATTAATATTATTACTATATTTAATCTTTATACATACCATGTATAAAATACATAATAATATAACATTTGTTAACATTTTTCTTGGGGCATCACATATTGTGATCCTTAGACTTAAGACACTTTCTTCATTAAGGTCATCAGGTAGATGGTTAGGTCTACTAGGCTAGGAAACTCTAAACATCCTTGCATGTTGGATTCCCTCGTATAACATTGTAGTTCTTCAGTACTTTATGAGAATACATAAATTTGAAATTTCATTTAATCACTTATAGATAAGTCTGATGAAATCAATAATTTTTTTCTTGAGTCGTTTTCACTTGGGAATCATTAATTCTTTTCAGTAACTCCTAGTGCTTACGCAGAGTCCGTACTCAACGCTAAAAACAAGGAGTTACAAATTTAGTGCTATTCCAGAGCTCTTCGCTCAACACTAATGCTAGGATGTACTTGTACGATACACCTAGGGATACAATAGCCAAGGATCCGATGTTCCAGAGCTTATGCTCAACATCAACATGGAAGGATCCAGGGCTTATGCCCAACACTTCCAACTTATCTTTTCATGTGTTCCAGAGCTGCATGCTCAACACAAATATAATACTCATGTGCTCCAGAGCTTCTCGCTAAATCACAATATTAACTACTCATGTGCTCCAAAGCTCCTTGCTCAACACAAAACATCTCATCAATCATGTGCTTCAGGGTCCACGCCCAACACAAACAAGCATATATATATCGGCAACAATTGGCTTATGCTCAATTTATAAAACAAATCATCATGTTCATATGCAGTGGGGTATTTGACCCAATATATCAAAATAAACATCAAGATAACATCATAATCAATAGGCTCATGCCTATAAGTGTTAGGTCCAAAATTCGGGATATTACATCCCTCCCTGCTTAGAACAACATCGTCCCTGGTGTTCTAGGAACTCAGAATGACATCATGAAACAAGGTGGGGTAAGCCTTTCTCATGGTGGCTTCATTCTCCCAAGTAGCCTCATCAACTTCGAAGTGCTTCCATTGCACTTTCAACTGGACTACGGTGCGCTTCCTGAGATGCACCTTTCTCTTGTCCAATATATGAATAAGTTCAGGGGAAAACTCCCCTTCAGGTTCCATTTGTAATAAGGACCAATAAACTACATATTTAGTATCATAAACATATTTCTTTAATAATGATGCATGGGAAACATTATGGACTCTTATGTGTGCGGGTAATGCTAGTTCATATGCTACTTGTCCTCTCTTTGCCAGTATTTCAAAAGGTCCACAAAACCTAGGTGCTAACTTACCGCACCTTCCCAAGCTTGACGAGCTTTGTTTTGGTTTTACTTTCAAGTAGATGTCGTCGCCTATTAGATAATCTTTATCTTTCCTTTTCTGATCCACATAACTTTTCTAGCGGTCTTGTGTTTCTTTAAGGTTCATATGGACCTTGGTAACCAACTGTTCCAAGTCCATTAATAAATTAGTCCCTAACATGAGCCGATCCACTGGCCTATCCTAAGTAACTGGTGTTCTACCCTTTCGTCCATAAAGTACCTCAAAGGGACTCATCTTGACGGAAGCTTGGTAACCGTTGTTATACATAAACTCTGCAAGATGCAGGTAGTCTTCCCATTTAGTGGGGTTGTTCATGACATACATGCTAAGCATGTCCTCAACAATCTGGTTTACTCTTTCTGTTTTCCCGTTTGTCTACGGGTGATAAGCAGTTCTAAAGTTCAACCGCGTTTCTAATCCGGAAAATAAAGATCTCCAAAAAGATTCGAGATGATTTCCTTGGGTATCCCGTGCAATCTAAATATCTCCTTTAAGAAGAGATAGGTCGACTTCACAGGAATGAAGTGTGCTGCTTTTGACAACTTGTCAAGTAATACAAAAATAGAATCATTTTGCTTTTTACTTTTCAGTAGACCAGTGATAAAATCCATACTAATGACCTCCCATTTCCATTATGGAATGGGTAACGACTGCAACAACCCTGAAGGGTGTTGATTCTCAGCTTTAACCAGCTGACATTCCTGATGTTTCGCGATAAACATCGCAATGTCTGTCTTTAACTTAGGCCAGAAAAAGTGTCTCTTGATGGCGGATATCATCTTTTGATATCCCGGGTTCCCTAAGTAGGGTGCCCAATGAAATTTCCTGAGGATGCTGGACCCAATGTCCCCTCCGTCTGGAACACAAAATCTCTCCTTGGACCATAGCAGTCCCGATTCATCTACCTTGTACTCTTTTTGTTGTTGAAACAACCTATCCTCTTGGACTTTCTTGAGGATTTCTACATAGAAAGGGTCAACTATGTTCGCCATTCTAATCCTCTCATGCAAATATGCATCGGTTTGACTTAAATTCACCTCATATATCATATGAGTTCATTGGCTCAAAGCATCAGCAACCTTGTTCTCTTTTCCCTTAATATGCTTTAGCTCGAAATGGTACTCGCTAAGGAAAGCCAACCATCTAGCTTGCCTTGCATTCAGATCATGTTGATCGAATAAGTACTTCAGACTCATATTGTCTATCTTCAGAAGGAACTTCCTTCCCATGATGTAGTGCCTCCACATTTTCAAAGCATGGATGATGGTTGCCAACTCAAGATCATGCGTGGGGTAGTTCTACTCATGTTCTTTTAACTTTTGCGATTCATAATAGATTGCATGATCATTCTGCAAGAGGACTCCTCTGAGTCCTTCCTTGCTTGTATCTGTGCAAACAACAAAATCCCCATCAAGATCCGCAATTCGTAGTATCGGTGCGGTCATCAAAAGCTTGTTGGTGACACTAGTAGGGGTAGGCCAATCCTCTATGGCTCTAATATTTTCCAGATCCACAGCTATCCCTATCTCAGAGATAATGTGACCTAAGTACTGTATCTGTGGTATGTAAAAATCACATTTACTGAACTTAGCGTAAAGCTGGTGTTCTCGTAACACTCGTAGTACCATGCGAAGGTGTTCTTCGTGTTTCGCTTTATTCTTAGAATAAACTAGGATGTTGTCTATAAAGACCAAAACAAACTTATCTAGATACTTAATACATATACTGTTCATCATGCACATGAAGTTTGCGGGTGCATTGGTCAACCCGAACAACATTACTATAAACTCGTAGTTCCTGTAGCTTGTACGAAAGATAGTTTTGTGAATATCCTTGTCGCAAATCCGTACCTGATGGTACTTAGATCGCAAGTCAATCTTTGAAAAGGTTTTGGCTCCTCCTGCTTGATCGAACAAGTCGTCGATCCTAGGGAGTGGGTAATGGTTCTTGTTAGTCATCTTGTTCAACTAATGGTAATCGATGCACATTCGCATCGAACCATCCTTATTCTTTACGAACAGTATCGATGCTCCCCAAGGGGACACACTGGGTAGGATATACCCTTTCTCTATCAACTCCTGCAACTGTAGTTTGAGTTCCACCAATTCTGGTGCACTCATGTGGTAAGGGGCTTTGGAAGTCAAAACTGATCCTGATGTCAGTTTTATGGAAAATTCTAGGTCTCGTTTCGGAGGTAATCCGAGGATTTCCTCGAGAAACATGTCTGTGAATTCTACAAGGATGAGAAATTCCTCTATTTATTGTTCTCTCTTAGACTCTATGTCTTAGATGTTTACTGCAGACAAATTGCAACCTTTCCTAACGCATTTCTTTGCTTGTAAGAAAGATATTTGCCTTACATAAACTTTCTTTGGAATGCCTTGAATATTCACTTGATTCCCTTGGCTATTTGTACACAAGATTGACTTGTGTAAGCAATCAAGAATGGCATAGTGTTGTTCCAACCAGTCCATGCTGATAAGTATATCATACGATCCTAAGGATAGGATATTCAGGTTTACCTTCGTAGGAAACCCATTTGGGTTTACTTCACAATCTTTAACTATTTCCGAAACTTTCCATTTCGTACCGGTGGATAACTGAACCAACCAACGTTTATCATGTTTTATTTTGCCTAGTTTGCAATCATCAACAATTTTAGGCAAAACATAGCTCCGACAAGCACTGAGATCAATAAGTATTGAAATAGAAGTGTTCAAGATCTTACCTTCTATCTCAACCATGGTAGCTTGATGGTCTGCCTATCGGCCATCCAAAGTTGCATAAATCTGCGGGGTTCTAGCTATGTCCTCTTTAGTTAGTTCTTCTTGTAAGTTGTGCAAGAACCCATTGGTATTGTTCTTACAATCTCGGGCTTAATGAGGCTCGCCGCACTTCCAAGATTTGATCTGTATCGGGGTAGCATTAGCTCCCCCAGCTGCTACTAGCTTGTTAGCATTTGGAGCTGGTACGTATGGTTTCGTACCTGATTTGTTGAAGTTCTTGTTTGCTGAAAAACTGTTGTTTTGTTTCTTGTACGGGGGTGGGTTAAACCCTGGTTTGCGTTTATCAGAGAAGTTCCTAGACTTGTGTCTGTTTATTTTCATGTTCTCTTGCCTTAGTTGTCAATGCTCATAGCAGAGCCTAGCTTTGTGCAATGTGGTGTCCAAGGTTTTAGGCATGTCGAACTCAATCCTTTCCAGAAAGTTGGGAGGAAGACATCCTAAAAACTGTTGGATTTTTACCTTTTCATCCTTGGTGTATGGTACATAATGTAACAGATCTAGAAATCTGTTGATAAAGGCATCCATAGTCATGGATCCCATACGTAGTTCGTGGAACTCTTTTAATTTTCTGTTGAAGTATCTTTCTGACATATATTTTTCTTTAAATATTTTGCGGAAGTTACTCCAGCGTATCTCCCTTAGCTCATCTTTCTTGGTGTGTTTCAAATCTCTCCACCATCTTGCTGCTTTTCCATTTAAGTTATAGATGGCAAGCTGAGCCTTCATCTCACTTGAGTAGTTATGAACTCGAAAATATTTGCTCATACCCAACAACCTTTCTTTAGCTTTATCTCCCATGTTTACTTCACCTTCATAGGTTGGGGCTCTTATTTTTCTGAACTCCCCTTGTAGGTTATCATCATTTCTTTGTCTCTTCCTACATGGAGAAAGAGAGTCATCATTGGAAGGGCTCCGGAAGCAGCTCCAATTCTTGGATTGGGTATTAAATCGATGTCTTGGTTGTTTACAGAAAAAATATTGTGATGGATGGATGTTGAATAGACATGAAGAAGTGCTTGAATGGTGCTGTCATCGACCAGGGCAGCTTGTTGATGGCACATGGTGAATGTGTGATTTACACAGGATTTTTGGCTGAATAGGGGCTGAAATGAGCATGAAATGATTCTCGTGCCAATAACATGGGTGTTGTTTGGTTCTTCTTCTTTTTTCTTCAAGAAAGTAGACTGAAAAATTAAATATTTGAGCTCCTTCGGGCCCCGAGTACTCCTCTTGACCACTCTTCTTGACCACCAAGAAGAATCAATATCACTTAGATTTTGGTATGAGAATTAACTCAAAGTATGTTTGTTAGCATTTAGTTACATAAGTTTGTTAGTGTCACAAGTATTTGCTTGCGTTTGAGGTTAGGAAACAGTTGTAGGGCTTCTTGACCGTATGGAAACCCAAGTATAAAGTAGGAATACAGATTATTTGAAAGGTATCTTGTGGTTGCGTGGGCCATTATTTATTATTAATGGCCCATGATCCTGGGATGATACCATTCTATGAAAGGCGTCAGTAAAGTCCAAAACCATTTTTTATAATGTATAAAGTAAAATCCCGGAGTTATTCATGGCCCCACTTTCATCAAGATAAGTGCATCTACTCACGTGATGACCATCCATCACCTACTAAGCATGAGCACAAATGGATTAAAACTAAATTATATATTTTAATGAAGATTAACATTTGCAATTGCCTTAAGCTTCTTCCACTAGGGTTTATTCTCATACTAAAAAGTGAGTGTATATTTTTTTTAAATGTTTTCACGAAAAAATGTAAAACATAAATTGTGCAATAGCATTTGACATGTATATTTTTTAATATAATATTCTCAATATCTTTGATGCTTCATAGTTTGAATTTAAGATCTTTCTTAAACAATATGGACAATGTTCAATTCCAATACTTATCTTTCCTATTGCCCACGGTTATCTATTCACCTTGGTCGCAACACACCTTGTTGATAGATACTCATGCATGTTGTTGTTCTCTTTACGAATAATGGTCCACCTACCTCATCACAAGCTAGTCGTTCCGTTCACATTGAAGTATCTTACTGCTTGGATTAGCTAGCAGGAATACTCGATTTAGCAGTGGTAACATCTGTATTCACCAAATCCTTTCCCCTGGTAATCTTATTGGCTGGGTGAAAATTGAAATGAAACATATAATAGAATAAAACTATTAACAATATTTTTATAATTTGAAGAAATATGGACAATGTTCAATTTTAACACAGTTCGAGTATTTTACGATAAAGCTTTAAAAATATTTTTATACTTTGAAGAAATATAGACAATGTTCAATTTAATACAGTTTGAGTATTTTACAATAAAGCTTTAACAACAGTTTATTCTTTGCTTCTGGAAATAATGAACTATGTAAAAAGTGGATTCATTGGAAAGAGCATATAAACTGGTCACATTACTTGAGAATAAGCTTGGAGCTATGTCCGCAAAGACAACTTTTAGTTACAACAATACCAATGCTTCTTCCTTAAACCCTTCAGTCTACAAGACTTGGAACTCCTAATGGATAATTGAAGAGCTACATCCAACGATCTTCAACTATGAAAGGAAAGAAGAAGTATGGCTTTTACCAAAACAAGTATGGTCATTTCCTTTCAGTTATGAAGTGGTTAATACGTAGACAAAAGACTATTAAGCCCAACCTTTATTTGCCTTGATTCAAAAGTAAAGAATGAAGTTTGGAAGAAGGTGTACAAAGGTGAGCCGCCATATCTGAATGTATCTGTAGTGATGGGATTTTCCAATGAAACCTATAAAATAGTTGTATGAATGGGGTCATATTTTTGTGACTGGTGTTTCCGAATGGATAAATAAATTGTTTCTTTGGTCGAGAGTAAAGTGAAGAGTTGGTCACGGCATTGGTCATGAATGACAATACAATTAGTTATGTGGGTTGAATAATATTGTTGGGAATGCAGGATCAACATGATTTATATAAACACCCTAGATCCATTTTGACATATTGTCGGTTTTTTCTCCCTACCTTTCTTAAGTGAAGTTGTAGTTTTATTTCAGTATATACTCTCTCATTGAGTTGTGTAAGTATCACTATTGGGCCTGAAGTTGACACGATATAACTTGAGGAGGGTGCTATTAATGTTGCTTGCACCATTGAATGGCTTCGAATGATCTTACAATACCTTTGCCTATGTTATTAGTGCGGGGTCAACTTGATGGGTTCATCTCTTCGCTCTACTAGGGACTGGAACTACGGATACGACCAGACAAGTATCCATGGCATGTTTATGTGTCCTTTTCCAAGACCTTTCTAATGTTTAATCTTCCAGCCATTGATTTTCCAACATTTAATCTTCCAGTTGTTGCTTTTATTATATTTTGATAGCTAAATTATTCAAACAAGCACGAAATAACTTTTGGCAAATCTCTATTGTCACTACAATTTGGAAATTACTGGTTCAGGTTTGAGTTGCTTTCTAATCTAGGGCTTTTATAATAAAAAAATCCTGAAAGAAGAAATCCATAGCATTTGGCAGTCTAGGGGCTAGGTGTCTGCGATTCAATATCAGTTAGATTTCGAAGTTTAGAATGTGTAGGTTTTAGGTAAACTAGCTCAAAAAATCATGAAAATTGTACCCATGGAGTCCATTTTCCTAATGGGTAGGATATTCTATCATTTTACATACTTTAGAACACCATGAATACGCTTTCTCTGAGGTGATTTGTAGTTTTCTCATCAATTTTGTGTAGTTACATCAATTCAATCTGAATTTGTAGTAGCGTTATTTATGATTTTGCAGTGGGTTTATTTTCCTTCATTCTCCACGAACATAGTAACTAATGACATCTATGTATTTTCAACAAATTTATAGGTTTGAAGTAGATTCGTTAAAGAAATTTCCCATGAGTTTGTCTCCAGAGCAATCCCGTGCAAGGGAAATTTCAAAGGTAGATATGAGTTTGGATGGGGAGCCTCACTAGATGTAGCTATAAGTAAAGGACCCACCAAGCATAGTTATGCCACCACTACCATCAGTCCTGCCATGATAGCCATTGTTGTAGTTCTAGGCAGCACTTTACTGGTGGTAAGTTATTGCATGTGTGTCAATAAACTGCATGTGGTTTGCTTCATGTACAGAACGAGCTAAATCGATGGATTACACTGATTATAGTTGTTTTCTTATAATAATAATAATAATTTGTCGACGATTCTGGAGGCATCATAGGGGAAAATGTTTTGATTTTACTGAATTCTGTACATTTTCATATAGCAGGCATTAAAAATGTCATCAATTCAACGAGATGGAGGAATTTGGAGGCTTCGCATCTCGGCTCCGAGGTTTCCAAATTTAGCATTGGAAATGCACTGCTTTGGTGCAATTTCCTTCAGACATAGGCTTTGTGGAGCAGGTGGGGAAGTTTTCTTCTATCAACAACATTGATCATATTTCTTCCGGAAATGTTGTTTGCAACGCTTCAAACCTGCGACCTGTGGTCGGAGGACTGTGACCTGTTGTTGGTGGAGTCTCACAAGGAGGGGTGAAGACATGAGCGTTTTATCTAAACCGACTAAATGCATGGATGATGGCATTAGGAAGAAAAAAAGAACTAAATCTTTGACTTCAGAAGAGAATGCCAAGGTTCGAGCACTATAAATCGCACATTTCTTTGACATTTTTTAGAGTTGTTTTGTATCATTGTATGTACTGACTGAATTAATTCAGGAATGAGAGGAGGCCAAAGCCAAAAGGTGCAGACTTGGAGAGAATAGTGAAATTGATGACGATGATAACAATGATGAGAACTCAGACTCCAACTCAAAGAAGGGAAAGGAGAAGAATTCAAAGTGCGCTCAAAAGGACGATAATTATATTCATGTTAGGGCAAGGAGAGTCCATGCTACTGACAACCATAGCTTAGCTGAAAGGGTAAGCTCAAAACTGCACTTTCATTATGTTCTGAGTCCTTTGTTAAGATTGTTGTAGTGTTTGTGATGACTCTGTTGCTTCTTTTAGGTGAGAAGAGAAAATATCAATCAATGAATGAAATTTTTGCAGGACCTAGTACCTACCTGCAGCAAGGTAACTAACCCATCGGATTGAACGATTATGACGTAGATATTCTCCTTATGACACATTTGCATTAATGCGTAAAAAATGATCGGGGTTGTATTTGCATAAAAATTAACAGGGGTTGGCTCTTCATTCGTCGTCGACAGACGACGAAAGATTGAGTAAAGTCGTCCCCTTAATAACACCTTCGATGTAATTATAGTTTTGAATCAAGGTAGAAACAACTTATTGAGTAAGGCGTCTCACACTAGGGTGAAGCAAATAATTTTTTTTAAGGATCTGGAAGCAAGTTTCAAAAAATTAAACATAGAGGGTAGTAAAGTAGATAACAATGACAACAAGGATCTATACAGTCCCACATCAACTACATTAATGTGGTCATTTGAACTATATGTTAAAGAACTTATGAACATGAAAATGAGACTCAAAATTTTAGAAGAGGAAAGATGGTATGAAGGAAACAAAGTAAATGCAATTGTTGAGTTCAAGAGCAAATTAGAGGGAGAAAATAAAACTCTTAAGGAACAAATCTCAACCATGCAGGGTAAAATAGAAATGGGACAACAAGAAGTGGCTAACATGAAACAAGAACTAGAACAATTGAGGATGTTTGAATTCGGGAAATCATAAGCGATAAAAGAAGAAGAAGAAACAATATAATTACAGGGAATCCAAGTAGCGTTAACCGACTTGGAAGTTAAACAAAATCAGCTGAAAGATCGGATAGAAGAGGAAAAATCATGGTAACAGGTTGTAAGTGGGTCATCAAATAAACAAAGAGAAATCATTGAGGAACAAACCATCATACAAATAAAGGAAGAACATGATAAGAAAATCAAGGCAACAAATATCATCATTAAAGGGATGTGTTATAGCTGGGTTTTGTTTCTAGATTACATATTATTTTCAAAGCATTGTTTTTCACATTTCTTTTAATTTTGAATTTGGTTTTGGGGTTTTAGAGTCATGAATTTTGAATTTTGTTAGTTTTATAGTTTTAATGGGATTATTAGGTGTATATTTTTCTAAGAAGTCGAAAAAATCTATCATAAGGTTTGATTTGAGTTAAATCATATGACTTAGCCCTTTGTTATGGAGTTATATGTCAAAAATATTGGTCAGGCAAATTCCTGTAGCGCAAAAGGGAAGGACCATGAACTAGAGCGCTACAAGAAAATCAAGGCACTCAAAAAATTATGATATGAGCTCGTTGGTGGTTCAAAATTGCAAATGATGGTGTTTTACATCTGTAAGATGAGATGATACGTGTATGAACCTGGCAATCATTATGAAAAATGTACACAATAAGGTGAGGATTTTGCAGGGAAATCGTAGCTGTCCTGAGTCTCGAAGATTGGAAATGTTTTAAACATTAATGATGGCACATCCACAGAGTTTGTTTAGAGTAAGTGGCGAATTTGACGGGCATATGAGAAACTGGGAAGATCGTGGCAAATTATTAAATGACTTGGATGTAATTGTGGTTGTCAAAGATGGAACTGTGGAGATTTGTCTGATGTGAATGAGGACATGATTGTGTATTTTCAGCATTACGAACCATCATAGTGATAGGTATGCGATGAGATACATAAAACGTTAACTGAATCGTGATTTGTATTGACAGAGGGTTGGTATGGATAAGGGTAATTGAGAAATTGCAAGTTATGTTCCTAATTTTTCTTAGCCTCTAGTATATTGGCGTAGTAAGATACTTTCGAAATAGTTTTAACTATTTTCTGAAGGAAAAATATAGTTAGGATTCAGTGTAGAAAATGAAGAGGAGTGGCAAGACTAACAGGGCCGAACCTTCGGATATGGCATGGGCTAAAAGTTTTCATGAATGTGCACAATTGTTTCAGAAAGCAGGCTTGTTTAAATATTTTGAAAAAATTGATGGTTATCATTCTGAAGTTTCATATGGGTTCGCTCAAGGGTTAGAGAAAGATAAAGTCATGTTCAATACCCTAAAAATTGAGTTAACTAGAGAGCTGATAGCAGAAGCCAGAAAATTTTGAAAGAAGCTAGGAAAATTAAGAAGTCACATTCATCCCTAGCTTTATGTAGCCCTAATTAATTTGACCCACTGTCACCCTTTCCATTTTTCAAGGAAGAAAAACAAGACTCATCATGGTTAACACCTTCTATACTTGTTAGCAGTTTTCAAATCTTTACTGATCCTCAATCCTTTAAAAAACAAAAACTCAATCTCCTGGAAAAATCCCATTGTTTCAATTCAAAACCAGCAAAATCCTAATTCATCCAAGTGCCAATCTATTGAACAAACCTTTGCCTTCACCAAACCATAGTACCTTCACAATGGTAGCTCAACAACCTCCATTAGATATGATGGATAGGATGGTGGCAGTTAGGTATGCTCCATTAGTCCTTCCTCAACTCTTAAATGCTCTCCCTGGAGGAGATTATCAAAAGTATTTTCCTAGGTTTAATGGACAAGGTGAGATAACAGCTACGGAGCACTAGGATGCATTTCTCAGTTATGCAGATAACCAAAACATTGAAGCAAAAGATGTATGGATGATAATGTTTGTGCAAAGCCTAGATGGGGAGGTTAGGAAGTGGTTTAGAGAACTACCAGCAAACTCAATTACCTTGATAGAGGAGCTTAAGGATATTTTCATGAGGCAGTGGGGTGATACCAATGATCATACATATTATATTACAGAATTCGGAGCCCTAAGGAGGAAAAAGGATGAAACCATAGCATACTTTTCTAAAAGATTTAACAAGATGTATGGTAGAATTCCGGAAGAAATCAAACTCTCTGAGACTTCAGCAAAGCTTACCTGTGCAAATGCTTTTGATCATGAATTTTCTTTACATCTAAGAGAAAGAAGACCAGTCAGTCTATTAAATATGCAATAAGCAGCATTAGAAGTAGAATCCAATATCCTAGCTTCTAATAGACTGAAAGTGAATTCAGATCAACAAGTTTATGACAGAAAAGGTAAAAAGGAGGCTGCTCCAGTAGTGTCAACATCACAATCAGCTGATAGTAAAATTGATGAAATGGCTAAGTTAGTAAAAATACTAACAACAAAACTTAATAAACTAGAAATGGAAAAAACTTCAAACAGACCTACCCAAGGAGGAGAAAGAAACCCTAATAATCTTATTCAATTTAGACGTCAGTTTGTACCAAGATTTCTCCCCAGGGAATGGAGAAATAATGATATACAGAGGGAGAGAAGAGAAAATGAGGATCAAAGGGTTCCCCCTCCTTTGAAAAATAATATGATAGATGAAACTGAAGAGACTGAAGATGTGCAAGATGAAGATTTAAATCAAGAAATGAATCACTTTGGAGAATTTTCAGCTGAAGGATTTTTAACAGAAGATGAATTCTTGAATTCTGAATTTTTTGATGCAAATGTTTACCAAACAGAAAGTGACTTAGCTCCTCAAGTTTCAGTTGACATATTCCAGTCCGAACCCAAGAGGACTATTGATTTCAGTTCAGGACCAAAGCAGGTTGCTCAAAACCCTAGAAAGAAAGCAATTCTTCCTCATAAACAATCAGAAAGTCAAACACAAGAAAAAGGGCAGAATTAGGGTCATACAGAAAATGTTATTGAAGTTGAAGAAGTAAATAGGAATCAACAAAATTTCAATTTTGAAAATGAACTATGCAAAATTAAAATTTCAATGCCATTTACTGAGCTACTAAAACATCCTAGTTATAAGAATTCAATTTTAAAGATGATGGGTTCAACAACTAATCAAATGTCATCAGATACAGTAAACTTACAAGAAGAACATCCTAGAATTTTTATTGGTTTTGCATTAGCTGATAAAACTGAAAAGGATTCAAGTTCATCTCCCCCTTTCTATATAACGTTGATTGTTCATGATCATATGATTCACAATTGTTTACTTGATTCTAGTGCTTCTCACAATTTGATGCCAAAAGCAGTTATGGAAGTTCTAGGTTTAAGTATTGCAAAACCTTATCATGACTGGTATGCTTTTGATTCTAGAGCTATGAAATGTTTGGGAGTAATTAAGGATATGGTGGTTAATTTAACTCAATTGCCTATGAAGAGTGTCATCATGGATGTAGTAGTGGCAGATATCACTCCCAAATTCGGAATGTTACTTTCTAGGTCTTGAGCTAAGAAGGTAGGGGGTACCTTATAGATGGATTTTTCATATGCAACGATTTCGGTTTTTGGAGGTGAAAATAGGAGGTTGTATAGAGAATTACAGTTTGCTTACATTGCCACTAATGATAGGAATCCAACAAATCATCCATTATATGCTATTGAAAAGGATTTGGGCTCATGTATGTTGCATTTCAGTGATGATAATACTAGTGGCATGTTGCAAGTTGAAAAAGATAAACCAGTCAAATACTCTGTTGAACAGAGGGATGAGATGTGGCAAATGTATTTTGATGGTTCTTCAGCTAAAGAAGGAGCTGGAGCAGGTATTGTTTTGGTTTCTCCTTGTGGTTAGATGATAAGTTTGATGTATAAATTGTAGTTTGTAACCACAAACAATACAACAAAGTATGAGGCATTGTTGTTGGGTTTAAATGCTGCAAAAGACCTGGGCATTCAGCAAATTTTTGTTTATGGCGATTCCGAATTGGTTGTCCAGAAGGTAAGGGACAAGTATCAAGTAAAACAGGATTTGTTGAAGGTGTATAGGAATCAAGTTTGGGACATGATAGATAATTTATTTATAACATTTAACATTTCTTATATTCCCAAAGATCATAACCAGACTGTTGATTCACTTGCTCTAGCAGCTACTCATTTTAAGATTCCAAAAACAACTCATTTAAAGTATCCTATAGAAGTCAGGTACAGACCTTTAGTTCCTGATAATATCAAACAATGGAGATCTTTTGAAGATGACTTGGAGATTAGGAGATTCTTAGAATTGACTGGTGAATTCTCTAATTCTTTAATTGATCAGGAGCAAGATGATGGAACTAAAAATGCTGAGTATGTTGAAAATGAAATTGTTGGTCATAAAGTTATTGAGCTGAAAGGTAATTTTATTCCCAAAGGTTTGGTTCCCCTTGAGAGAATTTTTTCAAAAGATGACACTCCATTGAAACCAGCTATGCAGTCATCAGAAGAAAATTTAATGGACTATAATATTGGTACAAGGGAGCAGCCCAGGAAAGTGAAGATTTTCAAGGCACTTTCAGTGAAGCAAAGAGAAAGGTACATTAAACTGTTGAAAGAATATGTTGATATTTTTTCTTGGTCATACAAAGATTTAAAAACTTATGACACAAGTATTATTCAGCATAAAGTGCCTTTGAAGCCTAATGTAAAACCATTTAGACAGAAACTGAGGAGAATCAATCTTGCCTTATTTCCTGTCATAGAAAAAGAGGTTGTAAAGTTATTGGATGCAAAAATCATTGTTCCTCTTAGATACTCTTCATGGGTAGCAAACTTAGTTCCTGTCATGAAAAATAATGGAGAAATAAGGTTGTGTGTAGACTTCCGTAATCTAAATAGGTCCTCACTCAAAGATAATTACCCATTAGAAAAATTGAGCAGATTTTGCAGAAGGTGGTGGGTGCTCAAAGGATTTCAATGGTGGATGGATTTTCTGGGTACAACCAAATAGCAATGCATCCAGATGATCGATAAAATACATCCTTCACAACTCCCTAGGTAACCTTCATGTATGACAAAATGGCATTCGGATTAATGAATGTTGGAGCCACCTTTCAAAGGGATATGGATATAGCCTTTGTTGGGGAGAAGGAAAAGTTTGTTGTGATCTACTTGGATGATATTATAGTATTCTCACAATCGGATGAAGAAAATATAAACACCTCAAAGAAACTTTCTTAAAATGCAGAAAGTATGGACTATCACTAAATCCAAAAAAGTCTCATTTTGTTGTGCAAGAGGGTAAGCTATTAGGACATTTGGTTTCAGCTGATGGGATCAGAATTGATCCAGAAAGAGTCAAGGCCATTCTAAAAATCAGTTTTCCTAGGAGTAAGAAGGATGTGCAATCTTTTATTGGGAAGATAAATTTTCTGCGCTGGTTTATACCAAATTTTGCTAAAACTATTAAAGAGATAACAGCTATGTTGAAGAAGGATTAGGAAGTAAAATGGACAGCAGAGACCAAGAATTCATTTGAGAAGATAAAGCAGCTCTTACAAAAGCATCGATGTTAATGAACCCTAGTTTTTCCAAAGATTTTCTGACTTTCTCTTTTGCATCACAGGACACAATAGCAGTTGTTTTGTTACAAAAAAATAATGAAATATTGGAGCAACCAATTGCATTTTTCAGCAAGACTCTCAGGGATTCAGATTTGAAGTACAGTACCTTGGAGAAGCAAGCTTATTCATAGGTAAAAGCATTAAAATTCTTCAGAATTTATGTTTTACATTCAAAATTCATTGCTTATGTTCCCAATGCCACTATTAAAGATATTTTGACTCAACTTGATAGTGAAGGGAAACGAGGAAAATGGATTGCTAAGATAATAGAGTATGAGGTGGAAATCAAGCCTACTAAGTTGGTGGAAGGACAAGGTCTAGCAAGGTTATTGGCTGATTCAAACTATGAAGCTTTAGGCCTTCATTTGACGGCACAACAACCCATACAAGAGGAATTACAAGCTCAACAAGAGAAGGGAAAGATTATGGAGCAATATGCAGAATCTATATGGTATACAACCATTGTTCATTTCTTACTGTATTTGCAAAGTCCTGAACATCTAGATAAAAATCCAGTTAGGTCATTGAAGTTAAAAGCTACTAAATATTGTTTAGTAGATAAGCAGTTGTATTGGAAGGATCCAGGAGGTGTTTTGCTTAGATGTTTAGACAAATCAGAAATTGAGGAAGTAATTTTAGAATCACAAGAAGGAGCTTGTGGGGGACACAAATACTAAAAGGCTACTGCCTATAAAATTTTGAGGTCTGGATGTTATTGGCCTTCACTTTTTTTAGATGTGTATCAGTAGGTTAGAGCTTTTGTTCCTTGTCAAAAGTTTGCTGGTAAACAGAAGCTCACGTCTTTACCATTGAAACCCATTGCAGTCTGTTATCACTCCAGGAAACTCCTCTAGGTTGCAGCTCGAGGATGCCTGGTAACTTAAATGTTTTTATGGTTTTTCTAAATGGATCAAGTCAGATGACCTACATGACCTCACACTCTCAAGACATGCATGAAACTCAATCAAAGATAAGGCTTCTAACTACCACTGTTCAAAGGTTGGATAATAGGGTGAAAAGATGGAGAACTTACTATGCTGACAAATTCATATATAAAACAATTACATATAAATGGCTAATCATAACAAGGAAAATTACTTGCCTTTCAACTCATCAACATACAGATAGGATGACAGTTATCAGACATTTAATAACATGAATAAACCTGAATCAGAAATTCAAGCACAAGCACATAACAGAAAAGATATGGAAGCTGAACATATGATAGCAAAATAGCTTATATTAGGTCACGGATAATATGAGAAGCTTGATAATAATAATGGTATATAGGTCCCCGAAGTTGAACCTTTGTTTCAAAATAAGTCTTAGGATTTATAGCCTTTACAAAAATATTCAGATCCTGAAAAGTTGGATCCGATTTACTAAAAATAGATAAAATAAATGTTTTTTGCAAAATTAGGTCAAAAACCCTAATTTAAGTAATAATCTATCTAACTCTAACACTTGTTCACTCATTGAACTCTTTGATGACTCCAGTGAGTGTTAGAATAATCAACCCATAGTATTTACCCACTTAGACATTATTTCATTTATTTTGTCTTATTTGCCTAGTCCATGAGTCCCACCATGTGCAAGTTGTCAATTGCCTATCCATAGAGGTGAAAATTGCCATTATTGACTCATGGAGCGCTTTGGAAAGTCCTGGGAATCAAATCTACTTTATTCCTGGCCTCCTAGGCGCCCTTCTGCTTTTTCTGCTTTGTTGACTGCTTTTCCAGTTTTTAAAGCACATAAGGAAAGCTAGACTAGGTGAGGTGAACCTGTTTTATTCCCCTTTCATCCTCCACTCTTTCCTCCATGCAAAAGAATGTATGAGCTGCCATTTGACCACTCTTTAGATTTCCCATGCGCCCTTGCTAATTCCTGGGGTCCTTGATAGATTTGGGATCAGCTTTTTACACCTATGGGGGATTTGCCTATTTTGGGTAAGCCTGCTTTA